>JAPSES010074221.1:1930-13522 GCA_029822895.1 Maxillicosta whitleyi
CCTACGGTAGGTTTACCCACACGTTTAATACAGATAAACCAGACCTACGGTAGGTTTACCCACACGTTTAATACAGATAAACCAGACCTACGGTAGGTTTACCCACACGTTTAATACAGATAAACCAAACCTACGGTAGGTTTTGGTTGGTTTAAAATACTGATGAGATAGATTCAGTGGAAACTGTTCAACTCTTTCCATCACACCTTTTAATTCTTCACATTACTCCATAATTTTTCTTTGGCTCTGTTTTTCATCTCACATTTTTATGTTAATTATTGATGCTTCTGTCCTCATACTGTTCTGATCAGTGATCACCTCCTCTGACCTAGAACTCAGCCTGAAAGTCAGAGGTCGAGTCTGATGTGTTTTAAACCAGCTGTTATGTGGGTCTGAGATATTAAGATCAGTTATTGGGCTGATGTTTATTCATAAACTTCCATGAACATGAAGGGCGCCCTCTGGTGGAGGAGCACTGCACTGGTCATGGGTGCCACTGCCTTCACTTCTGTTGGATATTTCACTTTTAGGAATCCCTGGTCTACTTTAAGTCTAAGACTAATTCTGTGAAAATGTGTTTCCTGAGCATTAATCTGATTAACGAGGTGTGACTGAAGCTCCTGTGGTCTGTGCGTGCCTTCCACACCAACTTGATCATAAATGGAGCTTTAATTTTCAGCCTCATGTTATATGAAACCTGTGTGTTTCATTGTCTTTGTGCCATTGATCTTCAGACGGATGTGACTTCTGATGCATACGCTGTGATGTAAATAAAGGTTGTGTTTGTCAGGGTGGTGTCGGAGCAGGCATGCAGAGAGCGGGATAAGGTCAAGGCGGATCTGGACCTGGCGGATCAGAGGAACCTAAAGCTGATCCGGGAGGTGGACGACCGCCACGCCAGCATGGAGACCCTGAACCAGAGCCGCATCAGGTCAGGTTGACCGCATGCTGACCTCAGACCGATTACAGCCAATCAGAACGCAGGTTTTGACCAGTGTCTGTGTCCACCTCAGAGACCTGGAGCAGGACTTCAGAGACAGACTGACGGTTCTTCGCAGTCAGTCAGAGCAGGAAAGTGAAGCTCTGCTGCAGCAGCTCGACAGAGAACGGAGTACGCTGAAGGATGAACTCAGGCTGCTCAAAACACAGGAGGCGGAGCTACAGGAGGAGCTCAGCACTGCCACACAGGTGAGCACAGATTTGGACATGGGCTTGAGTTTGTTTTGGTTTAGGACTGAACATAATAAAGGTGGTTAGTGTTTGTCTGTACACAGGATTTATCACCAAAACAGAAAATCTTAGACTTTGATAGAGTCTTTGATGTGTTGAGACCTTGTACAGAACATGTTAGTGAAGTGTGTGTGTGTATAGTAAAGTCTGTGATATTTTTATGTTCAGGTTGTGTGTTTTGTGTTTATTCATCCAGGAGAACCAGCGCCTGGAGGAGGAGCTCAGTGTTGTGAAGATGAAGCTGACAGAATCTGAGAGTTTAGTGAATAAACTGCAGAAGGATCTGGACCAGCTGTTGCACGACAAGGTAACGCAACAACGACAGTGACCACACCTGTGTGTGGGTGGAAGGTCCCAGGTGCATTAGAACATGTTCATAAATGGGTCTGAAGCAGTCTGAACCGGTCTGAATGTGGACTCTACCTGCGTTTGGGTGTAGGGTGACTGGTCTCCATGTTTCTGATCAATAATTGATGAGGTTTCTGTGTTTCCTGCCTCCTCCTTTTTCCTCTTCTGAACACTGACTTTTCATTTTTACTCCTTCTTTTCCTCACATTGCGTCTTGGCCTGTGATTGGTTGTTGAACTGTAGTGTTGATCCAATGTACTGCGTGTTGTTTGACAGTTTGGCGGATTGGACCCGTCCGGTGCCGGCCTGACCCATGAGGAGCGTTTCTCTGAGATCGTCACAGAGTATGAACTGCAGTGCAGGGTAAGAACGCAACCGTACGTGTGTTTATCTACATGTATGTATGTATGTGTGTACACCAGGTTCATGACAACAGGCTGAAGGTTCTGACTTTTTCACCTTAACCCAGTTAGACATATTTATTTAATACTTTGTTACAGGGACCTGAAATTCATAATATTTAGTGTAAATATGAGGGGTACACGGCTGGGGTGTGAGCTTAGGTCAGGTGACCATGGGTCTAAATGTTTAAACCGCATCATGGATGAAAAGACAGATCTGATGAAGATCTGTATTAAAAAAAGAATTAATAAGTGAATAAAATTGAAACCTGGTATGATCAGATTAAAGCTGCTTTTCAATGTGAATTAGAGGAAACACTGTTCTGAGTTCTGTTTCTGTCTGTGTAACTGAACGCCTCATGGTTCTTCAACAGAAAGTCAAGGTGAGACACTTAAATGTCACAGATATCATCTGATATCTGAACTCTGACCTGGGAGCTCCTCTTCCCCTCTGATCTGATGTGTACTTTCTGACATTGCTGTTGTTTCTATTTCTGGTTTAATTCAATGGATCCATGATTGTGATGATGTTCATTTAATGTCCCGACTTTTCATCTGAGTAAAAGTAACTGATATGAGTTTGTGAAGATGTAAAAGTATACATTAAATCTACATATATATCACAGTCTTGTGGTCTAACATTATCAGAGATAATCTGTGTGTACTTCACCGACCACAGAGTTTGTCTGATAAACTTAGACTAAGGTTGTTCTATCAAGATATGATGTTAGACCCTCAGTTTGTTTTCTGATGGAGGACGTCCAGGGTTCCTCAGTGTTTCCACATTCTCACTCTTACTGTGGTTCTGTGAGGGTTAGTTATGCTACGTTCATGAACCTGTTTTAGGAACTGCGAGACAGGAACGATGAACTTAACTCAGAGCTGGAACTCATGAAGAGTCAGAAGAACGAGAGGACGGCACGGCGCTGCACAGGAAGTGGACCAGAACCTGGACTGAACTGGACCGGACAGCACGACGACAACACTGAGTTTGACTCTGGTAACACAAATATAACACATCTGTAACACAACTATGTAAACGGGACACATTTGATGACAGTGAAGGCATCGCTACTGATCTGGGTTCAGGTTCACTTTTCTAGGTTTTATTGGAGCTGCTTTACACTCATTCACATATTTTTCATACTGAAATGTGTGAGTAGAAACTGTGGATCAGGTCTAACCTGCTCAGGTGGACTCATGGACACGCCCACCACACACTAACACACGGACACGCCCACCACACACTGACACACAGACTCACACTGAGGCCTGTGTGCATTTAGGTGAAATCATGTCTCTCAGTGAGTGTGTGTCTCCATGATCAGTGTTGTGTGTCTGTTGTCTGTGTGTCCGTTGCATCGCTCTGATTGTGTTTGTGTTTCTTTCAGATGACTCTGAGCTGAAGCGCAGTTCATCTCCTCAAATCAGGAGGAAATCGATGGATAAACCAGGTGATGATTTTACCGTTAAACTGTGAAACGTCTGTTGTGCGTCTTCAAACTTCCATTGAGTGTTTCTGCTTAGTAGTTTGACTGCAGGAGTTACCACCTCTGCATCCTCTGTGGTGTAAAATCTCCGGTTTGACCTCTGACCTTCCTCAGGTCTGAGCTCATTGGATGAGGTCTCTGGTCCGACTGTCAGCATCCAGACTGAACTGGCCCTGGAGCAGCTGAAGCAGAAACACCAGCAGGAGCTTCAGCAGCTCAATGTCCAGTTGGAGACTCAGGTACAATGTGACCCTGCGACCAGGAGATGCATGAAGTAAAGAGCTGCTGTTTACGTGACCTTTCCTCCCCAGGTGAACTACTACGAACGCAGTCTGGAGCTGATGAGGCAGAGTATGGAGGTGGAGCGGAAGGACATCTCCCAAGCCTTCAAGGTGAATGTGAGAACAACATCTGAAACACGGGAACTGAAGCTGTGATGGTAACGCTGTGAGCTTTGTGTTTCAGCTGGAGATCAGCGAACTGGAGGATCAGAAGGTTCAGATGGAGCAGCAGGTGAAGCAGCTGAAGGAGGCACTGGACAAACTACAGAGTCAACAACGAGGAGGAGGTGGTGGCGGCAGCGAGCAGGAGCGAAGGTGAGGACTAACACATACTCAGACCTCAGGTAATGTTTAAGAAAAGTCAACAATCACAGCATTCTGAGTGTGACGGAGGTAAACACAGAACATTTGAACAGAAATAAGAGCCAAAGCTGAAGGTCTGGCTCCGCCCACTCTCACTCTGACGCGTGTGGAAAAGTTCCATGGTCTGTTTGTCTGGTTCTTCTGTTATTTACAGAATAGTAGGAGGTGCATTGTGGAGGGTGTAGTTGGAATAGACCAGCAGTTAAAATCATTATGGACATGATGAAGACACATTAGACACGTGTTTAAAGATCTGTCTCTGCACTGTCCTGAAGATTCTACTTCTCTAAAAACCTAAAAACATTGAGGATGGAGGAGGTTGGCGATTGCTTTGTCTCTAACCGTCAACCCCAACCTCTGTCACAACACGTATGTAAACACAAATGGATGCTACAAACCGTGGCGGAAGAACAGGTTTTTCAAAGCTTCAGTTATTTACATCAGTCACAGGTTGGGGTTAGTCACCTCTGAGGACATTTCGTGATAATCCCTGTTCTCTTCTACTTGCATTTCTGGTGGGCGGGGCAAGGAGTCAAGGAACTGGGCTTTAGTTGTGTTCATGTTCCCAGAATGCAGCGGGAGCGGGCGGAAATGGAGCAGAACTTTGCCAGAGAGATTGGGAACCTGGTTCAGAGGCTGAGTGCTGAGAAGGACCAGCTGGAGGCGGAGCTGAAGCTGAAGATGGACCAGGAGGTGATGGCGGTCAGGTGGGTGGAGTCACAGTTGGACACCTTCAACAGAAACAATGATGAGCCATGTCTCAGGCTGCGTTCAGATGAAGGTGATGACTCTACCTCCTCAGAAATGCATGATGACAGTGAAGAAGGAGGTGGAGGAAAGGAATGGTGTCTGTCCATCACATTTTAATACACCTAGAATGTGAACAGTGACCATGAGGGCGGAGTCTCAACTAGTGATGGGTAGGTGCCATCAAGACTATTGATACGACTCTGATCAATATTAACAGGGTTACTGTTCAAATTCTCAACATAATTATAGGTTTTATTTATCAAATATGGGTGATATGTCCTGTCTATGATATACAGGACAGACGTACGTCAGACAGGACAGATCTTAGACCTGTTGGACCTTCTCTGGGTTTAACATGTTTCTACCTGAATATGTTAGATTTGTTTTGTTGTCCATTGAAGTGTCCCTGTCCCATTTAATTCTGGGTGAACACCACATTACAGACCTGACCATAGGTCTCCGATCTTGATTGAACATCATAAAATGTACCAAATGTTGTTCCTGTAAAACATGAAACATATTTTACTATTTTCATATGATCATCAATAATAATCTGGTCTATTTAGTCCCAAGTATGGGTAAGAAACTCATCCTTAGTCTGAACGCATCCTCAGACACTGCTGAGATCAGAACTATGTTTACATGGACTAATTCAAAGGAACCAGTTAACTGACCACTAAAACCAGTTAAAACCATCTTAATAGAGAAAATCTAGCGTTTTTAATGGTGGGTGTGTGAGCAGGGCAGAGGCGGAACAGCAGCTGGAGGTGATGAAGCTGCAGAACGCCGAAGGACAGCGTTGCCTCCTCCAACAGCTTCAACAGGAACAGCACCTGCAGATGGGGATCAGCCAATCAGAGGCCATGGAGGCGGAGCTGGGAGCCTCTAGGGGGCGGTGTTTAGAGCTAGAAGCAGAGCATGAAACTTCCAGGGGGCGGTGCTTGGAGCTAGAAGCAGAGCTCGGAACCTCTAAGGGGCGGTGCTCAGAGCTGGAGGCCCGTCTGGAGGAGGCTTGTTCACAGCTGGAGGAGAGCATCAGCTTCTTGGAGTCTCATGAGGTCCTGAACCGTCAGCTGGAGGAGGAGCTTCAGCTGCTGACCAAGAGGAAGGAAGAGGAGGCAGAGTCCCATACCCAACAGCTGGAGCAGGTTTTGGCTGAGGTGGACTCCCTGAAGACAGACCGGGCCCGGCTGATCCAGGACCTGAAGGAGCAGGCAATGGCAGTAGACACGCTGCAGGTGGAGCTGGACGGGGCAGTGGAGGAGCTGAACCAGAGGCGCAGCACCCATGAGGTTCTGCAGGAGGTTCTGACACAGGAGCAGACCAGGTCACAGCAGCTCCAGACCCGTTTGGACCAGGACAAGGAGGAGGCAGTCCGTCTGAGTCAGGAGAACAACAGCTACACTCGGCTGGTCGACCAGCTCTCCACCCAGATTGTGGAAATGGAGGAGGAGATCTCCACACTCCGGGACCAAATCCGGGACCTCAGCTTGCAGCTCAACAACACCGCAGACCTGGTCCTGGAGCTCCGCACACAGCTGAACTCCAGAACCAGTGAGGTGGAGCGGGCCATGCTGGATTCGCAGAACCAGCTGAGGGCGGCGGAGGTGGACTTTGAGCAGGAGAAACGGCGTCTGACAGAGCAGCTGTTGGACATGGAGCGGCTGGTTCTGGCCCTGGAGGTGGTCATGGACCCAGCCAGTCCGCACAGGTTTGTGGAGGTCTAGAACCTGGTCCTGGTCCAGACAGTGACTAACATCCATCCTGCAGAATGCTTTTCTGACTAATTGCATGGATCATGTGACTGGCTGCGGCGTGTTGGAACGCTCTAACTTCATCTTTAACCGAATGACAAACGCATGAATGCACGGCGGCCATCTTGTCTCTGTGTTCTGTTCACCATCATCATCTGTTTCTGTTCTCTGCATCAGATCTGTTTAATGCTTATGATTGATTATTGATTACCTTCAGCATAAATTCTGTAAATGTGATTGATTATTGATGATCAGGATAAGTTTTGTAACAGTAGAACCTCAATCATTTAATCTTTTGCAGGCCGTGAACCGTTGTCAGGTGTGACATAATCTCTCATCAGTGTGTTGATATTCTGTGCACTTGTGTGTCTGACTTGTCGCTGTGTTGCAGGACTCAGCTGGAGGAGGTCCGATCTGAAAACGCTGCTTTGCAGGAGCGACTGACTGTCCTACAACAGGAAGTCCAAAACCTGGAGGACGACATGGCCAAGAAAAGGTGAAACATCAACATCTCATTTTCAGATTGACTCAGTCATACAAACCTACCGCTGTAGATGTTCACCACTACTCTGATCCAGGGTCAAACAGGTGGTCATTGGTGAAATCTGAAAATGAATACATTTTTCCTGATAAAATATCAACCTTTAAATATGATCTGACAGGAGGAAACTGGAGGAGCTGGAGCGAGAGCGAGACAGGAGTCGACAAGAAGAGGAGAGGCTGCACAAAGAGGTGAAGAAAACGGTTTTCACGAAGTGAAAGTGGTGTTTTATTGACCAGAGGTTTTAGTTGAACAGGCAGGATGTGAGGAGGAGGAGTCAGATGTTAACAATAGAAAAGACACACAGATCAGAGGAAAAAGACCAAACTGTGGTTTCTGAGAACTTTTCATCCAAATGGAGACGTAGCTGTCAGTGCAGTGGGTCCTCATGTTGACCTTCAGTATCTTCGTCTTCTCGTCCTCTGTGTAGAACTCCAGGTGCCGGGAGGAGGTTCTGGACCTGAGCAGCAGAAACCTGCAGCTCAGCAACGACAACGCTGAGCTCAGCACCCGTCTCCGTGGCGACCAGGAGTCGGTCCGGATGCTGCGAGAGCGTCTAGCTCAAGTGTCCAAGGAGCAGGACGAGGAGGGCGCAACGGTGAGGGATGAGGTCAAAGGTCAAAAGAGCAGCCCGCTGATTTATACGTGTTTAGTACGGAAAAGGTTCCAGTGCGTCTAAACGTCATTTTGATCTTGTTCATGACCAGACAGCACAGTAGTTTGTAAATATGGCCCTAGTGAAGTTTGAACTGGTCTTTCAGTGTTGATGGTCCCACCTCCAGCTCTGGTCATTTCCAGGAATGGGTTAGTCTGGAACCAGGTTTTTGGACCCCAGTTATTTACGGGTGGTTCCAGATTAAGCAGCGATTCTGAACTAACGCTGGACCTTCTGCAGCGCAGGAGCTGTAGACTGGGAGTGGAATCAGAAGTAAAACAATAAGGGTAAAGCATCAGTAAAATGGTTTAAAAAAGTTGACTTCATCAGAGTTGTACTGGAGTTTGTTTTTTTTCTGTTCATGTCGACAGTTCAAAGCTGTTTTTCTGGGTTCACTTTTATTCTGACCTGAATCCCTAGAATCTAACTCGTATCACAGATGATCTAAGTCTACCTGAAGATAGGGATGGACAGGTGTCTTCAATGGGTGTGGTCTCAGACAGGTGTGTGTGTCCTTCAGATGCGTCAGCTTCAGGACGCTGCCGTTCAGCAGGAGCGGGAGAAGCTGCGACAGCAGGCGGTTTGGACGCAGGAGAAACAGCTGCTGGAGAGAGAGATCAGCTCCTACAAAGGGAAGGTAGAGAGCCAACCGATCTGTAAACACTATGTTCATTCATTCTAAACACGGTGATGGGATCCAGGTGTGTTTGTGTCAGGTGGGTCGTCTCGCTGACCTGGAGGCGGAGCTAAACAGTGTGACCCTGAAGCAGCAGTGGATGGAGGACGATAAGGTCAAACTGATGAGAGACGCCGATGACAAACTCAATAAGGTGACGACTTGGTTCCTCTCAGAACCCAAATGACTCGGTTCCTCTCAGAACCCAAATGACTTGGTTCCTTTCAGTGTGAACTAAGAACTCAGGTGTGTTTCTACAGGTGGAGCAGCTGCAGAACAAACTGCAAACAGTGGAGGAAGAGGCGGAGTTGCTCCGCTCTCAGCTACACTTAGCCAATCAGGAATCACGATGCCACGCCCAGGAAGTGAATGACCTGCAGAAAAAACTTCAAGACGCTCACAACAAGGTCAGTGGCTCTGTCTGTGTCCATCTGCGTCACCTGTTCAGTCACAGGAGCTGATGAACAGTATGAAATGTGGTTTTATGCCTGGGTGGGTCTTTACATGTTGTATTACAGTCGTAACAAAAGATACATTTCTGGTTTTACTTAAAACAGACAGTAAAGTTGCCTACCTATCTTTCTTTTTTTTCTGAACCAATTAGTCCTTGTGAAGGACAAGGGGGTGGAGCCTATCCCATTTACCTGTGAGGGTGGGGCTCACCTGGGCATGTCTCCGGTTCCCTGACTAACCCTGTAAAGTCCAGTTGTGTGAACATTCAGGTATTTGTAAGAGTCCAGGATCTGAATGTCCTGGATGTTCACCGGTGTCTGCTGGTGGAGGTCCATCAGCAGATCTCTGGTTTTTCATGCATTCATTTGGAGGTGGTTCTGCCTGCACCGGCCCACACAGTCCTGGGGTACTTTCCTGGATCGGGGTTAGAGGCTGATCCAGAGGTTAAGGATGTCCAGTTTGGTTTGGAGATGTTTCCAGGAGACCTAGTTGGTGTTTTAAAAACCCAATCAGTTGGAGAAGTCTTCAAATAAAGAGTCACTGTGTTGTTTTTCAGGTGGAAGAGTTGGAGTCCAGCACCAGGAAACTGATCAGGGAGAAGGAGGAGCTCCATCAGGCCTTTCAGGACCAGGAGGAGCAGAACTCCATTATTCTACAGGAGGAGACGCACAGACTGATGGTCCAGAACCAGGAGCTGAACCAGAAGGTCTGTACAACACCTGAACCCTGTGTTCTTAGACAGAAGGTTTTCATCCCATGTTCAGACCTGAAATAAAGGATGTCTCTGACCAGAACCAGACTTAGAGGAACATCTGAACATCTGTGTGCTGTGAAGGTTCTGCTCACATTCATTCATTCTGTCGGTGTAAAGGATGTCGACCTCAAACCATCTCCTGATCCACTGACTCACATTCACTATTTCATTGTCACCATCATCTCATCATCTTCAGAAACTTTTCAGTCTATAAATTCAGGTTTTCTGAAGAACCCAGAAGAATTTTAAGAGTCTGATCTGTGGGTTTAGCCTTTTGAACATGGAGGCTTCATGGACTCTGTTGGTGTTTCAGTTGTCTCAGCTGCAGATCCAGAGTCTGGAGGTCCATAAGATGAACCAGGAGCAGCAGAACCTGAAGACAAAGCTGAGTGAACTGGAGACGGCTCGGACCCAGGCCCAGGACCAGGTAAGACCCTCATCTTATCCAGACAGTGAGATGTTCAACACTATCTCATATGAGGGAGATACAATATGAATAAAACCCTTGAGTAGAATCAGTGGAGTCCAGAACCAGGACCAGGTGGATCTCCACAGCGTTAAAATCCTTCAGATCAGTTTATTTGATTGAATGTTCGAGGACATGACGATGCTCTAAAGGTTGGTTCGATTTCACATCGATCTGGTTTTGACAATTGTTTCCATCTTTCAGGCGCTGCGTGCGGACACGGCGCTCAGCGTAGCTCAGGCTCAACACGTCCGTCAGCGTCACGAGCTTCAGGAACATTCTGGACTTCGTGAACAAGCGGAGGTTCTGCAGGTCAAACTGAAGGAGGAGCAGAGGCGGAGCCAACACTTGGAAGAAACGCTGAAACGCCAGAACCAACAGAGCAGCTCCCAAATCAGCATCAAACAGGTAGACGGGGGTCAGAGGTCAAGGTCAGAAGGGTTGAACAGGGATCAGAGGTCGTCATGCTGAACATGTTGTGTTGTGTTCAGGAACAGTACGAGAAGGCAATGTCAGGTCTGCAGCAGAGGACGGAGGAGCTGGAGACCAAACTGAAGGCGGTCCGGATGGTCCTGCAGGAGAAGGTCCAGGAGCTCAAAGACCAGGTATGTCCTCACTCAGGTCCTCATTTACTGACTGAAGTTCAGATGAACATGGCGCCTCCTTTCGTTCTGATCCGGTCTCCGTTGTGTTTGTTGGTTCTTGCAGATGGCGAAGAACACCAAGTCAAACATGATGCTGAAGGATCTGTACGTGGAGAACTCTCAGCTGATGAAAGCTCTGCAGGTCACTGAGCAGAGACAGAAGACTGCCGAGAAGAAGAACTTCACCCTGGAGGAGAAGGTCCACGCTCTGAACAAACTGTTGAGGGAGATCGTACCTGCAGCGCTCGCCACGTAGAACAAACGAAAACCAACACAATCAATCGCACCATCCTGGATGGTTTCCACCTGCACTTTGTGTCAAAGTAAACAGAACTTTTCATTCACTAAAAACAATAATTCAACTCGATCATGAGAAGACCCTGACCTCTGGATGATATGGAACACACTGATGGGAAAAAAACAGACTTTTACATGAAAATATTAAAATAAAATAGAAGAAACTGTATAATCCACCTCAGGAGTTGTTATTAACACAGAAAAATTATGTAAACAACAAAAAACCAAGGTCGACCTTTGACCCTGAGGATGTTTCAGAAACCCGACTTTAAAGGAGTTAAATGGGTTCTACTTTTACACCTTTCACCTCCTCGTTTGGTTTGTTTTCATTGTATTTCTGCTCCTCTTCTACTTTATTCCAGTATTTTATGCAAAGACTGAAATTTTATCCTAATTTTCCCATCAGGCCTTGATGCACTTCGATCATGTTAGGGGTCAAAGTTCAGGATGGTTTGAAATGCACTGTTAAACATCACGTGACTGCCATGA
>JAPSES010074221.1:13622-26664 GCA_029822895.1 Maxillicosta whitleyi
ATGCACTTCGATCATGTTAGGGGTCAAAGTTCAGGATGGTTTGAAATGCACTGTTAAACATCACGTGACTGCCATGAAAACTGATGATGTCATCGAATCTGCAGCGAGGAGACGACGACGACGGGAGGAAATAAAGAACAAACCAGTAAATGACGCCTTGAGTTCATCTCACAGGTGGTTCAGGTATAGGGGGCGTGGCCTCTTTAGCGACATGTAAATCTGCACTAAATCAGTCGGACGACACAGACACTGAAGTATTCAGCCGTGAACGTATTATATGAACTTTTCCTTGTGTTTCATGTATTTGATGTTTTTCTGTTCACCTGTGTTCAACATGAAACCACATTAAATTATCTTTTTATTACATTCTGTTTCCTCGTTTATTCAGTCCCATGAACATGATTCTGAAATGTTAAAGATTTATGATTAAAAACAGTTTGAAAGAAGGAAAATTAGTGTTTCTAATTTAACCTTTATTTCAAACATATTTTGAGTCTGAGACCAATTAAGGTGTGAGTTATGAATTTTAAACGAGCTTTTAACTTATTTATGGTGATAAAAGTCCTGATTCTACATCCTGTCTCTGGATCATAGTTTTTATTATTGTCTCTAAAAATGGATTCAGGTCTGAAATGAATCTGTGAACAACATTCAAAGAAAATGAATCAATGGTAGTTTTGTTTTTTTAGTTTTTTCGTCTGATTTTGGTCCAAACTTTAGGGAAAAGGTGTAAAATGGATTTTAAAAAATAATGTTTTTATGTTGATAATATAATTTAAATATAATAAAACAGTTAATTTCCTCTTCTTGTGACTGATTTAAATTGGCTTTTATTTAATGGTTATAAAATAAATTGATAAACATTACTTAATTTGTTCAACTTGTCTGAAATGCATTTTAGAATTCAAACAAACACTGACCGTTTGTTTCTTCTGTTCATTTTCACCTTTTTACAAAGATTTTATAACCATAAATACTGGTGTCTTCAACTTTAAATTTTGTCCAAAAATCATCTTATCATAAGATGTTTGATTTCTGATGGAGTTGAACGTTTCTGTGATGAACCAGAACCTTTTGTTTACATTCATTTACGTTATTTATTTACTCATGTTTTTCAAGTTTCAACCAAGGTGTTTGTGTAAATGATGTCCACAGAGTTTGTCACATTAACTTTATTTACTTTTCAGATCTGATGAATTCATTCGATCTCCAGGTGAAACGTCCACGTGTCATGACACCACGTGCTCTAAAACGCCCTGACGAATCAGCTGCTCACATTTCCACCGCGGTAGGAAGTGCTGTGGACAAAGGGACAGGTGGGCAAAGGGACAGATGGACGTCAGATTGACCCCGTACGGTGTTTCTAATGTGTGAAGTTCAAGACAAAGTTCGAGACAAAGCACGGAACATTATCAACGCGGTTCCACCTTTCTGACCTGACTGTTCTTCTTCAGCAGAATCACGGTCCCGTCGTCGATCTCCAACTCTCCGTGGTCCTTTAAACACCTCACCTGAACAAACGTACACCTGTCAGCGTCGGAAAGTCAAAGAGCAGAGGTCAAAGGTCACCTGTCTCACCTGGATGTAGAGGCTCTTGGGAGGCTTCATGTCCTGAGTGATGTCCAGCCCCTCCCCCGCTCCCAGCGATCGCATGAAGGAGGCCAAAGATTTTTTATACTGACTGAACCACTGCAGCTGAAACATAAGGGTTAGAGTCGTTAAAGGCTCATGTTTATTAAACCCACTTTTATTACAAAACATTTATGACATTATACTTCAGTATGATATACCCATATGTATCGTACTGTAACATCGTCTGAGTCAGATCCTACTGTTCAACACTGAAGCCACGACTTCTGCTGCAAAAACCTCAGATCAGGATGTTTTCTAACGTCTCCTACACGTTCCCTTCTTCATCATTGTTTAATAAGTTGAAGGTTTTGTCTGCATTTGATATAAATAAACTACACATTTGTCTCTTTGTACATAAAATTATTAATTCCAGTTCAATTTAAAGACCTTTTCAGCTTTAATTCGGACCACCGTCAATACAACACTAGACACTGGAATGATTTGACAGTAATCCAAACCAAAACCCAACAAAGAATGTTCACCATGATGTTTAGATTATAATATCTGGAACACTTTAGACCGGAGTTTACAAATCAATGTTCGCACACAACATCATATTTACACTAGAATCCAGTCCAGTCCAACTTTGTTTATAAAGCACTTTAAAAAACAACCACAATGGACTAAAGTGCTGTACAGAAAACTAAAAACACAACAAAAATCAAATAAATAAAACAAGTTAAAATATAAAAACAGAACAAAATATGAACAGAATGAATGACTATGAAAATAAATCTGATTTAAGTTAAAAATCTGAACAGAGTCAGACTCACCTGCCCTGAACACGTGTACGATATGTGCTATCCAGCGCCACCACCGTGTGTTTCGACCTGTTCACGTGTTCAATATTATCAGGGTTTGGGTTGAGTCTTACCTCCTCTGAACACATGTGGAATCTGATATTTGGAGGTAAAACGCTGCCGTACTCCCACCGTAGGGCTCTGATCCTCAGCAGACGATCGTACCTGAAAGAAAACAACAGTTTACGTCTGACAGCAGGTCACATGACAGGTCACGTGACGCTCAGGTGAGTCAGTTACAGGTAGGCGACGAGGCAGCGCTGGTTCCTCAGCAGACAGCAGTGGCGAAGTTTAATGGACGGAATCAACTCGGCTCGACCTTCGCCCTTCGCCTCATTTCTAAAACGCAGACAGGAAACAGACGATCAATGAGAGTTTATCAATCAGTGACATCAGCTGATTATTCAGATGAGACAAACGTCATCATTTACACCCACTTAGTGACGTTCACAGCTTCATACAAAGGACCAAATATAAACAATGTCACTAATAAACCTAAAAATACAATCATGAACCTGATCAAAACAACAGATGTTTGATGGATGTTTATTAGATATTTATTGAATATTTGACTGACGTTCAACAGATGTTTGATAAATGTTTGATAGATGTTCATCACAAGTTTAACAGATGTTTAATAGATGTTTGACAAATGTTTATCAGATATTTTTGAGATGTTTGTCAGATGTTTATTAGATATTTGTCAGATGTTTAACAGGTTAGATGTTTATCAGATGTTCGACAGATGTTTATTAGATGTTTGACAATGTTTATCATATGTTTTTGAGATGTTTGTCAAATATTTTTGAGATGTTTGTCAAATGTTTAATAGATGTTTATCAGATGTTTATTAGATATTTATTAGATGTTTGACAAATGTTTATCAGATATTTTTGAGATGTTTGTCAGATGTTTAATAGATGTTTATTAGATGTTTGACAAATGTTTATCAGGTGTTTAACTTACACATCAGCCTGGTTCTGTTCATACAGAGACTCCATCTCCTGAAGAACCTGACGAAGACCATCCTCCTACACACAAAACACAACAAAAACACGTTAAATACACAAAAATGTAACGAACACAGCATCAATAAACCAAAGACCTTTGAATATTCTCCCCTTCTCATGTTTTCAGGATGAAAAGAACAGTTTAAAAAAAGTTAAATGACCTTCTGTTGTGAACAAAAACAGTCAGAAAGACATTGAAGTAAAGAATGTAAAGATGAAAAAACACATAAAGAAGCAAAGTTAACGGTTGAATTAATGCTAAAGTCCGGCTACGTTTTAACTGTTGGTGCCGGTAAAAACTCACGTTAAACGCCGGTAACTGTCCGTCGTTCATCCGGTGCAGTTCCCGGATCAGCTCCATGGCCTTTTCACAGAACATCTTTACTCACTTTAATTCTCTAAAAACACTTGTATCTTAATATTTTTACGCATTTGTTGACGCTCTGAGTCTGAATCAGGTTCGCGGGAAAATCAGACTGGGGTGTTTTGATCACGTGGTGGGTCACGTGACTCCTCCTCCGGATGCTGTGTTGGGACAAACCTGACTGAGAGCGAAGAGCCGGCCGACATTTTAACTTTAAAACGATTGAAAGTCCGACAGAATGACGATAAATGAACTCATCCCTGCGTTGTGATATGTAAAGGTCAGCATTTAACAGTTTACAGTTACATAATAGTCCGGAGACTCTTTATTTTAACTTTTACCGCGGGTTGACTTCAATAAGCAGCTAAAAATAAATCACTGATTCCGGTAAAACCACCCGGACCCGGGACACCGTGGGTTTAGTTTATCCGTAACCAGTTAAATTTGACTAAAACTGATGAACATTTCCAGTCTTTTTCAGATAAATAGATGCTTCGACCGAAATAGAATGCTGCATTCACACACCACCACGAAAGCAAACTCTTACAGTAAATGTTGATTTAAAAAAAAAAAAGGTGTTAAACAATAAATAACTGAATTACTATTTACTATTACTATTTATTTTTATTTGTTTCTAAGTATGTATTCATTTTTACTTCCGTGTAAATGTTAGTTAAGTATTGATTAATACTTATGTCACATAATTTGTCCTCTGTAAGCCTTTTCTTTTAATTTCTGTAGTTATTTACTCATTAAAAAATAGCTGGTGATGATATTTATGTAAATATGTTTTTATTTTACAAAAATTATGTTAAAATTACAGACTAGTATATTTTTTGTCATGTTTCAAATTATGTTTATGAAACAATGTTAAGGTTACTTTGTCTGAATTTTTTGTTTTGTTTGTTTCTAAAATTATCAATACAATAGAAATAATTTCAATGTTTGATGTAAATCGATAAGACAATAAAACAAAAAATCAAGTATATTTAAAAGTAGTAATAAATGCTATAAATAAATATATTATAAATATCTACCCAAAATAATAAAATCAACAGAGTAATAAAATATCTGGATACTGGGATAAAAATATCAATTAAAACGTTAAATCTATAGCACTGACGTTACTTTAAAAAAAAACGTAAACATTGCGTTTTGTTGTTTCTGAGATGTACTGGAAGGCACCACGCGTCGTCCTTTTTTTTTTAGTTCCCGGAAGCTGGTTTTGTTTTGAAACTCATTGCTCCGACGCTCCCAGGAGGCCGTGGAGGCAGCACAGAGTGAGCACGTGGTCTACCTTCGCGGCCTGTGATTGGCTGCCGTGTGTGATCAGCTGGTCTCTGCGGGGACTCGGCTCAGGTCTCTGTGGTTCTGGCTCCTCCGGTCCTCCTCCGGTTCTCCTCCGGTCCTCCTAAGACCCTGACCCTCCCGCTCCGTCCTTAACGGCCGTGTTTCACCTCCACAGGGATGCGAAAGCGGAACAGCTCCCTGACCGCGGAGCACGACCCTCTGCCGGACACCGACCCGCTCTTGAAGCAGCGACCCGGCGGAGGAGCAGTGGGGCCCGTTACCGGCGGCCGCCAGGGCCCGGGAGAGCAGCGGACCATGGGGAAACCGTTCCGGAGGTAAGACTTGGACCCGGTACTGGAGCAGCTGCAGGGGCAGGTGGGGGCCGGACCCAGACCTGTGTTTAATAAAATCAGCAAAATAAATAAATAAAGCGGTTTCTTTGAGAGTCTGAATGAAACTGGTGACAGAGCAGGATTTTAACAAAATAAAGCCGCATTTTATGATGAAATTAGATCAAATGAGATTTGTTGTTGCATCTAACACAAAAGAAAAAAAAACTAAAATAATGGATTTATTTTAAGTAGAACTGACAAACTACATCATATTCAATGAATAAAGTCTCAGGTCTTTATTAAAATGCGACAAAAAAAGTAATTAAAATACTGTCAGATATTATAATGAAAACCGTTACAAACAAATGTCTGTTTAAGTTCAGCTCTGATCGGCTGTTTTTTTTCCCACCAGATTTGATTATTCCTAATATTTGATATAGTAAGTATGAAATTTAAAACAAAAAAATTACGATTGAGCTAAAGCGTGAAAAAACATTTATAATGAATATGTGAAAGTGTATTAAACCGTCAAAAGTAGTGTTCAGATATAAATGAATGAAATACCTGGGATCAAGTTAAAGCCTCTTATCTTAGTTCCACATGTTTTTCTGTGGTTTAACAGGTCACACTAGTTTCACTGGTTTTCTTTGGTTTGTCCGTTTTGTTTTGTTTTGTTTTTTTTTCTGGTTTCTTCCAGACTCTTCTGGTCCAACCCGAACGACCAGCTTCTGAGCTTCAGTTTTATCCTTTGAATAAATGAGATGTGTGGAGGCTAACAGTTTCTATAGGTTTCCAGTCTTTGTGCTAAGCTAACAGCTGCTTTTTTTTCTGTTTCTTCATAATGTGAAGATAAATAATCTGTTACTGATCATCACCTGTCCGTCTGTCTGTTTTAGATCTGAAACTGTTTTAGTTTTGAGCTACATCCATATTATTATTATTATTATTATTATTTTGAGTGTTTCTCAGGTTCAAACATGGACAAAGATGAATTGATTAATGCACCATTTTAACACATTAAACTATGAATCACTGTTTTAAACGTTTTAAAAAAAATAATTTTTAGTGATTATTATTATTATTAATATAATAATAATAATTATTATTATTGATCAATTAATTTATTCACATATTCAGTTCAGGTGTTTTTTAGGCTTTGTTTGTCCTTGTTTGATCAAACGTCTGGCTCTGGCACCCTGTGTTGACCTTTGACCCACATATACTTCCTGTCTGTCCATTGATCCTCATTAAAGCATCTCAGATTAAAGAAGGTCAAGCTGTTCTCAGAGGACACTGCAGTACATTACAGCCGTCACAGGCTCACAGGTGGAGTTTGAATTCACTTGATGATGATCATCAGGACTCATAGAAATGCCTCCAATCATCTGTGACCTTTGACCTCCTTCAGATCCAAACTTAGACCAGGGTCATGTGATGGAAACGTCTCAGTCAGCGAACAGGAAGTGACTTGAGACGACAGCGTTTGTTTGAGTTACTTTAACTCTTTCAGTGTCAGCTCAGTTTTTCACCTTTGGAGTTTTTCCTTAAATAGGATTAAAAGGAGAAAAAAATCTGAATCTGAGTTTTTCAGGCTCATGTGACGTTTCTGAATAAAGATGTGATTATTCAGATAAATGTGAAGCCGAAGTAGGGAAACGGACGACGGTGGCGTGTTGGGTTCATGTCATGAGTTTGATGTTGTTTCGACACAGGAAACAGACGTGTGATCAGAGTCAGCGTCTGACTGTTGACCTCTGATGACATGCATGGAACAGAAACAGATTCTACTGTTTGGTCAAAGCATCAGAACCACATGGAACTGAAACAGGAAAGAGATGACACATTAAAGCTGCTCCGAGTTCATTGTGGTTATTAGTGATTATTTGATGAATTGATTGATTGGGTCCAGCAGGTGTGATGATGTACACGTAACGTATCTGATGTTCGTTCCTATTAGGTCACATGTTTCACCAGCGCTGATGGATTCGATCTTTCTTCTTTAAATCAAACCTGTTAGTTTGTCATGGACATATTATGGGATGTTTGTGTCATTAATGTTGTTCATCCTATTTGTTCCAGTGGGTGAACAGTGGTTGTCTAGTGTTGGTTTTAGTATATTTAACCTGCACAGTCTGTGTTTTGTTCTGTTTTTCTCTGATGGCTGATGTAATGATGTGTGGTTTTCTCTGTTTTAATAGAGTATCGTCTGCATACACAGATATCTGAGCATTTGATTGTCTGTTCTGTGCAAACGGCGTCATGTTTAAGGCAAATATTAACACGGATAAGGGACAATGATGCTTTGTTTTTGTGAAACGTCTTCTTCAGTTAGTGTGAGTCTGTGATGTTCTGGATGGAACTGGTCCGGTTTCTTTATGCTGTGGGGACATGAAACTGGTGTTAGAGGTGGAGCAGTTCATCTGAAGGGTTAGACAGGACCAGGTCCTGGTTCAGATCTGGTCTTCATCTCTGATCTGCCTTTGGATCAGTCTATATCCTGGAACTTTTCCTGATCTGGTCTTCATCCTCAGTCAGTCTGTTCCAGTCTTCATCTTGGATCAGACTTTATTCTGCATCAGTCTATATTCTGGCCTTTATTCTGGACTAGTCTATATCCTGGATGTGTCATGTGATGTGAACTGGATGTGGATGATACGACCAGCGTTAAACCTTTTAAAGTTAGTTCATCTAAAGGCCTCACATGTCCGTGACCTCTGTTAGGGTTTCTTCTTGTTCTGCTTTGGTTTGTGTTTTTAGTTTTTGGATTCCATCTCTGTAGGTTTTTGTTTTGATGTAATTGTCAGTGAAAAGAGGAGAATCTCAGATGAGGATGTTTCAGAAGAAATGAACAAAACATGGTGAATGTCTGGTCTAAGCCTGAAGCATGAAGGAACATAAACAGCTGAAACTGAAGCCAGCGTTCAGGTCTGACGCAGGTGTAGTCCTGGTCCTGGTCCAGACTCACAGTCCCTGTCTGTGTCCTCATCAATAATTCAGCTGATGGATCCAGTAACAGACGGAAGGTTTACAGCTCACATTACAATAAACCTGGACCAGGACTGGATCTGAACCTGGACTGGAACTGGACTAGGAGTGGGCCTGGTCCTGGACTAGGACTGGACCTGGACTTTGTCAGTGTTCTTTTTTACTTTATTTTCTGGGTTAAATGTTCTGTTTCAGTGTTTTGTTTTTTTTTTAATTTATTTTCTGGGTTAAATGTTCTGTTTCAGTGTTTTGTTTCTCTTTATTTTCTTGGTTAAATGTTTTGTTTCAGTGGTTTTTTTAAATTTATTTTCTGGGTTAAATGTTCTTTTTCAGTGTTTTTTTTTTTTTTTTAATTTATTTTCTGGGTTAAATGTTCTGTTTCAGTGTTTTCCTTCTTTGTTTTCCAGGTTGGGCGTCCTGGGGAAGATGAAGCGGGCGTTCTTTTGGATTCTCATCATCTACGTTTCCATCCCCTGCATCATCAAACTGGTTCCATCTATTCAGGCCAAACTCGTCTTCCTCAACTTCGGTCTGTATTATGTATATTTTCACTAAATCCAGTCATTTTTATGTTTAATGTTTCATTCGTCAGGTTTTACATTATTTACAAATACATAAATGTCTGGATCTAAAACTGATGGATCCAGATAAAGTCATGTTTATCTGCTTTTTCTGGGCGTGCTTTTTCAGGTTGAGTCCTCAGGTGGTGAGTTGGACCGCAGTCCTTTGTACAAAACAAACAAAAAACCCAACACAAAATCAGTAAAAAGGGTGTTGTGGAGTTTTCAGGGCACTCGATTCCCAGAGTGCTGACTTCCAGGCTTAGGTGTTTTTTGGTCTTTTTTCTACTTTAAAATCACACAGAATATCAGTTTTTCAGCTGAATTCAGTCTCTGTGTAAAAACCATGGTTATTAAAGTGATAAGGTCTTTTCTTCTAACTCTGGTTTCGTACGTTCTGATCCTGATCATGATGTAACCGCAGACACTTGACCTGTTTCCACTATGAGGAGGTTTATCAGCACTGAACTTTACACTCTTTCAGCTTGACATGAACGTTTGGATCCAAGCTGAAGCTGTTTTCATTGTGGGTCAGTGTGTAAACTCTTTTCATTCAGGATGAAAAGATTTACTGTGGAGGTGAAACAGTCCAAACCCTCCTGTTAAACCACAGTCAGAGTTCATTTATGTATTTACTCATTTATCCTTTTCATTTGGATTTAATTGATTTTATCCATTTGTCAATAAAAGCTTGTTTTACTGAAGTTAGTACAATAATAAAAACCTGAAGAGTGACAAATAAAACATGAAACCTTAACAAAAATTGAAGGTAAATGAATGAACCTGAAGTAAAATACAGTGAATTTAAACATGTGACGTGAAGACGGAGCCCTTAATGTTCAGTAAATGAACAGAAAAGTATAAAATTATAGAGATAATTACAGAAACTGATCAAAGGAAAATGATAAAATAATCAACAAATTTTAATGAGTAAATATCTCCTGTCAATTAATCACCTTGATGGAGAACTCATGTGACCTCTGACCTCTTTATCCTCAGTGAGGATGCCGTACTTCATAGACCTGAAGCGACCCCTGGACCAGGGCTTGAACCACACACACAACTTCTACCTGGAGCCTGAAGTCGGACAGAGAGTCGGAGTCTGGTAACATGCAACTGAAACATGTTAAAACATGCAACTGAAACATGTTAAAACACAAACACGCAGCTGAAACATGTTAAAACACAAACACGCAGCTGAAACATGTTAAAACACAAACACGCAGCTGAAACATGTTAAAACATGCAGCTGAAACATGTTAAAACACAAACACGCAGCTGAAACATGTTAAAACACAAACACGCAGCTGAAACATGTTAAAACATGCAGCTGAAACATGTTAAAACACAAACACGCAGCTGAAACATGTTAAAACATGCAACTGAAACATGTTAAAACACAAACACGCAGCTGAAACATGTTAAAACACAAACACGCAGCTGAAACATGTTAAAACACATAAACATGTAGTTGAAACGTGTTAAAACACGCAGCTGAAACATGTGTTTGTTTATTGTAGGCACACGGTCCCTGCTCACATGTGGAGAGAAGCTCAGGGCAAAGACGCCGCCTGGTACGATGCCAAGCTTAACTCCGCCCACGCAGTCATCCTCTATCTCCATGGAAACGCAGGCACCAGGTGATCCCCACACTGCACCACAGGTGATGTAACTCAAGAGGGGGGGGGGCAAACCTGTCCTTTGTCCTCTGACCTATGTCTGATTATCTGCAGTCACATTAAATGGACCAGAGTTCGTTTCCTCTGCTTTGTTTGGGCAGGGGTCAAAGGTCACCTGGACTTTGAAGTTGACCAATTAAACGAACTCTGGTCCACCTCCAAACGCTGGTGTCGGTTTGCTGTTCCTGGGGAAATGTCCATCAAACCATGTGGCGCTAAACCCAACCTTGCCCCGCCCTCTTAACCACATCCCCAAACTCTCCTGGTGTGAACCCACTGGTCACATGACTCCATGTGAACCAATGGGAGGAGTCAGTGACGTTCACACATTCAGGTCTAGTGTGTTCACATGATCCAGATCATCAGGTGGGTCAGAGTACACCTGGACTTGACCCTTCAGTTACATCACCTTTCACACCCTCAGTCCTCTGTGACCTTTGACCTGCATGGAGTGACTGGTGCTGACCTTTGACCTGTGTTGTTGTGTTCTGTGCAGAGGAGGAGACCACAGAGTCCAGCTGTACAAGGTGAGACATTTACCTGTAGTTCTGACGCCCACCAGCAGGGGGCAGATCCAGACTAATGCCCTGTTCTCCTTCAGGTCCTCAGTTCTCTGGGATACCATGTGATCACCTTCGATTACAGAGGTGAGCAACACGCCCACATATACACTGGGGTGAGGGGTCAAGGGTCAGACCTAGTGTCTGGGTCACAGTTTTGGATCTGGGTCCATAACAGAAGGAATCCACAGGGTTTAAACCTGCAGGTCCTGGTCCGGTCTGTGGTCCGGTTCCTTGTCCAGTTCCAGTTCTTGTGGTGTTCCACAGACTGACAGTGAGCCTCATGTTCAATGTGTTTTGAATCATGTGGCTTACGTTCATATTGACCTTTGACCTCCAGGTGATTCCAGAGTTTTTGGTGAATCTGATTGGTTGTTGACAGGTTGGGGGGACTCGGACGGATCTCCATCTGAAGGTGGGATGACGTCAGACGCCCTCTTCATCTATGATTGGCTGAAACAGAAGCTGGACAGACAGCCTCTGTACATCTGGGGACACTCTCTGGGAACCGGGTACGAGCTCATGGACGGAAAGGTCCAACCTGCTTCACCGTTATTTTAGCTCCTGTGTTGAATGTGCAGATCATCACGAACATGTGTTTGTGTCCTTCATAAAAGACTGAATGAAGTTCATCTGTGATTCAATCCTTCTGTTCATGTGTGTTTTTGTTTTTCAGAGTCGCCACCAACCTGGTCCGACGTCTGTGTGGCCGAGGTAACGATGGAGAAGATGTGCTTTAATGTGATTCAAACAGGTTGAACAGGAAAGGATGTTCGGCTGCTAAGAACGGAACAAATAAACCAAACCACAAACATCAGATGAAGATGAACTTTGTGTGTTTGTGTGTTTGTGTGTATTTATTTGTGTGTTGTGTTTCAGGTTCTCCTCCAGATGCTCTGATCCTAGAGTCTCCGTTCACCAACATCAGAGAAGAAGCCAAGAGCCACCCCTTCTCCATGGTAACAACACAACACGCACAATGATGCATGTTAACACACACACACACACAGACACACACACACACACACACACACACACTGCTGTTTGTCTGTGGTTTTCACCAGTTGTCGTCTGTCCTCAGGTTTATCGGTTCCTTCCTGGATTTGACTGGTTCTTCCTCGACTCCATCACAGCCAACAACATCCGCTTCGCCAGCGATGAAAAGTATGTTTTGTTTTTTTTTCTGTATTGACGCATGTATTGACCTTCTGATCCTGTTGCCGTGGTGATAACCTTATGTTACCGTGTCTCCACAGTGTCCACCACATCTCCTGTCCCGTTTTAATCCTTCATGCTGAGGACGACAGCGTGGTTCCATTTCATCTGGGAAAAAAGGTACAAAACACCCAAACCTGGTCCAGGTCAAAGGTCAGAACCCGAGTCCTTTCATATGACAAACATCAAACAACTTGACACCTAAATAAAAAATAAAACAAAAGAATCAAATATTAAAAAGCAGCGAAGTCAGAGAAAGTCCAGGAAATGTTGGACAGGTTTTTATCCGTCTGTGACCTTTGACTTTAGTTCATGAACACACAGCGCCCTCTGTTGAGATCCAGTGGAACAGCAGCACACTCACTGTTATGACCTTTGACCTTTTACTACACCTGACATCACAGCTTTATGTCAGTGTGTATTTTACACACAGCAACACACACATCTGATTTAAGAAGAATAAAACGGTAACAAGTGGGTTTAATACGACCAGGTTAACCCGTTTACTCCAGTGTGTGAACAGTTGTGTGTTGTTTTTATTGTGTTGAACTCGTCCTGTTTGTGTTGTTTTTATTGTGTTGCACTCGTCCTGTTTGTGTTGTTTTTATTGTGTTG
>JAPSES010074222.1:0-10587 GCA_029822895.1 Maxillicosta whitleyi
ATAACAAATTAAATAACACTAAATCTTTAGTACATTTATTTGCCAATCGGTACATTTTAGAGCTGAGATCATCTCAAAAAAAAAAAAAAAAAAAAAAAAAAGATTGAACAATGACTTTTACAGTTAATGACAATAACAAAATGACTTTTTTTTTTTTTTTAAAGTCTTTAACACTTATTAAAGTAGTCAAAAATCGTCTTTTGAAAATCCATACTGGTTTTTATTGAACATTCTCTGAATTAGTTACATTTTTGCATGGTTTGCGGCTGTTGCTTTACTCTTTACATAATAAGTAATAATTATTCGGTAAATGCGTTAGATACTGGATTCGGCATCAAACGAAAGAAGTGACAACGTAAACTCAAACTATCGATCTATCATACCTGAGTCAGCTGTGTAAAACACTAAGCTATCCAGTCGCCATCATACGAAGGAAGTGACAATGTGAACAATAGCCAGAGTTGGACGATTATCACTAAGGGCTTTTAAATAAATTACAAATACAAGAGTTTCCGAAAGATTAAATGGCGGCGTAATGATGGGATCAACTGGGACTCGAACTGGCGATATTTTGCACCTAAGCCACCTAAACCACGAAGCCACACAATCGATATTACGGTAAACAGATTTATAATGAATTAGTTGATCAGTTGTTCCCGCTTCAACATGTACATCAGATCTGTCACGATTTGGAAGTCGGACTCCAATGAGTTGCACCCCTTCTGGATCTGCGAATGAGAGTGTTTTCAAACAGTTAAAACCCAAAGTACAAACCTATTTTGTGTTTAATGAGTTGAAAGTACAGATAACCGTCTCAGAAGTAAAACGCTACCTTGAAGCGCTCGGGCGCTGGCTCTGTGGCGTCCTCTCTATCTCTTCCGTCGCTCTTTGCATACCAACAAGTCTTTATCTTCAACATGTTTTCATTCTGTTCCGATCTAACCTCCCGCCTCACTCCCTCTCCCGAAAACATGTGACCTCGGCCATCCCTCCTCCTCCTCCTTCCCCTTCTGTCCATTGATCAGTCCCCGGTGGATTAGCTACAGATGGCGATAGCGGTCTGACCCGGCTGGACCTGAACAAGCCCCGTCGGCTAATTGAAAGACGGTGTGTCGGTCTTCAGGATTAGAGCCCGCTCTGCCTCACCCATTATCGCACACACACGCAAATAAGCACGCGCGCACACACACACGCAGCCTGTTATTGAGGCTTTCGAACGTGTCAGGCCAGAAGGGAATAGCTTGCAGTTCCGCCGCAGAGAGAAATGAGAAATGTAACTAAGCCCTCGACACAAATTGGATGTATTGTGCGAGTTCCAGACTGTTTATGTCTGCGTGCTCGCGTTGCATCTGCTTATGTAAGTACTTCCGTGTGTGTGTGTGTGTGTGTGTTAGAGAGTGTGCGATTGTACCTGTATGTGGGAATGAACTGTATTAAAAAGGGAAAAAATCAAAAAAAAAGAAATAGAAGTGGCTGAGTGGAGGCCCAGGGTCTTTAACATTGAAATGAAAGCAGTAGCAGGAGCAGAAGCGCAGAGGTAATCATGGTCCGCTCCCTCGCCGAGCTTCAGCTGCAGGTAACGCAACTAACATCTGACCCTGCCGGTCCGACGGAGAACGAGGCTGCGTTCTGGTCCCACGCCAATGTACGTAAAACCGAATAAATCTTTGAGCAGAAGCAAACTTGAAGGAGGACCGCGTGTAATTTACAGGACGCCGACTTGTGCGTTGGACCACAGGACGGATCTACGGTCGGAAACACAGAGGAGTTGGACTGGACGGCTGCTTTACTGACCGTTTCTACCTCCGTGTGTTCGGTTTATCCACAGGTCCGGTTCCACGTCTGAGCTAGCATCTTCACCGACGAAACTACCGGTCAGATTCATTGAAATTTCGAACATTTCCTTGGGGTAATGTTCGCAAATTTGCTCATAGTTTTGAGAAATTTAGATTTTTGGTGATTTTTTTTGAAGTTTTCCTTTAATACTATGGTCCATATTTTGATGGTTTATGACGTGGAAATAGTTACAGATACGGGGGGGGGTGTACACGGATAGCGGACCAGAGGGGGAAGGGGGGCGTGGGGGCCGCTACGCCGTTTTTTTAATGGGCCACTTATAGTCCGGAAAATGCGGTAATCCCTATTTTGATGACTTATATAACATAACATGGACATGGTTGCAGATATCAGTTTAGTTACTAATGATCACTTATAGACATCATGCACTGACTTCATTGGTTCCTCCGGTGAAAGTCCCGCCTACTTCTATTAGAACACTGATGTGCATCCAGACCACAGGACAGAACCCAGCATCAAAAATTCAACCTCTTATTGATTCTCGATAGAACATTTTTTTTGTTTTGTTTTTGGTTCGATGACTCCTGAGCCGCGGACGCCCTCGTTTTTCTTTTTTTTTTGTGTGTGTGTGAATTTCACAGAAATGTTTGTCATATGCAACTACACTCCTAATCCAATTACATTTTGCAAAGAAACATGATGCTGCCTGACCCATGTTTTGCTATAAACATAATAAATGACTGCATTTTGTAGCAAGGTTATGTAATTGTGCATTGAAAGATCTATGGCTGTTGCCGTTCCTCAGGAGGCGTCGGCATTATTTCAAGCGTGAAGCGTGAGGGAGAAGAGGAGAAGGATGACTGCGAGGGGAGAAAAACAACAAACCAAAGTGTGGACGAGGATTAAAGTGGCTTCTTGGATTTCACAAATACAGTCAGAAGTGCAAAAACTGAAAATTATACATCTGCAAAACAACGATACCACTGGTTCTGGATCTATTTCACGTCTGCGTCATGTTTTTTTATGTAAAATATTGGTGTTTTTTTGGTGTTGTATGACCTGTAGGGGTTCGGTTTAAGTAATAAAAGTCTTCGGGTTCAGGTTAAGACTGGTTTGGTTTAAATCAGGGGTGTCAAACATGCGGCCCGGGTCCAAAACCGGCCCTCCAAAGGGTCCAATCCGACCCCTGGGATGAATTAATGAAATACAAAAATTACACTGAAGATAAAAAATCAAAAATGTTAAAATAATTTTAGTTCAATTCAGTTTGAAGTGGTTCGGAATAATAAAACACTATCAGAATAAACTATAAATAATGAAAAACACATTTTTTTTAGTGTAAAAAAAGTTAAATGTTTACACAGACCTGAAATATCTCAAGAGAATTAAATGTAATTCTACCATTATTCTACCCGTTATTAAATATTTAGTGTATTTGTAGATCGACTGTGATCTGTACGTTATTATGAACATGTGAAAATAAGGTTAAATAATGCTATAAATTGTAAAAACTGCACCTTTTTCTTGACAAATTTCTTTTTGTTCATAATAGTTTGTTGATGTAAACAGGTTTTTCACACTAAAACATAGAAATTCCACATATAATTGTGGAATTGATATACTTTATATATTATTATGTTATTATTTTAATGATCCGGTCCACTTCAGGTCGTATTGGGCTGGATGTGGAACTGAACTAACATGAGTTCGAACCCCCTCCCCTGCTTTAAATAGTAACACATGCATTATGAGTCATGGTTTAATCACACATTTGCAGATTTTTTCCGACTCCTGGCATGTTTTTTTAAACCCTAACAAAGTGCTGCCAGTCCCTAAACTCCACCACAAAGAGTTTCGTAATGTTCTCATCAAAAACACTGGGCGTACATTTTATAAAAACACATTTTTTTGACGAGCGTTTCGTTGAAAATATAAAACCTACAATGCTGAAGGGAGTGTATTTATAACATAATATATTCGTGGTTACTCTGTATTACATTACATTTGGTTCACACTTTCATCCAAAGTGACTTCCAAGGTATAGGCATGTATAGTGTAAAGGGCCCGCCTGGGATTCAAACCTGCAACCTTCCACCTGACAATCTGCTTTCTAAGGACCAATGCTACATGTTACATATTTTGCTGATGATTGCAAAAAAAAAAAAGATTACTGTTAATTGTGTCCCTGCAAAAGGTCAATGGACACAAAAAGTCAAACACGTACATATAATGGAAAATATAACTGCTGTTCTACAGTTGAAAGTATCACTGTTTATAAGAAGATAAACCCCCTGAACCTGTAC
This sequence comes from Maxillicosta whitleyi, assembly GCA_029822895.1. Classification (NCBI taxonomy): domain Eukaryota; kingdom Metazoa; phylum Chordata; class Actinopteri; order Perciformes; family Neosebastidae; genus Maxillicosta; species Maxillicosta whitleyi. The sequence goes on from JAPSES010074222.1 coordinate 4,101, forward strand.
CAATACTGTACTAGAGGTGGTAGACGTACTATGTGACTCACTAATTTGTAAAGCCTGAATTGCCGGCAAAGTTTTATATGGGCAATAAAGTTAAAAAAAACAAAAAAAGAAAAACTGGCAACCTTCCGTTCCAAATTCAGCGGTGTAAACCATTAAGCTAACCCGTCACATATGACTGTATTGCATATGAACACAATTTTTAACATGATTTCTATACAGGTAGTCCCCAGGTTCCATTTCTACGCTGTTGACGTAACCTGAATAAGTCTACGTAAGTCAGAATTAACCCTTTAGTACCCCTAAATACCCCCTAAATCTGTACATAAATAACTATCCAAATAATACTGTATTATACTTCATAATGAAATAAAGTAAAAAATAACATACCGTACATGCAGTATACAGTACATATCTACAGTAATGGCGGACAAAATTTCGGCGCCGTTCAGTAATAGTGGATGAGACTCCAGCGCCGTAAAATCGAAATAACGTAAGTCGGGTACATCGTAACCTGAGGACTACCTGTATATTCACGGTTACTCTGTATTACATCACATTAGACGCTTTTATCCAAAGTGACTTACATGGTGTAGGCATGTATAGTGTAGAGGGCCTTACCTAAGGGCCCACCTGGGATTCAAACTGGCAACCTTCCGTATCAAAGTCAGCGGTGTAAACCTCATGTCCCTGTATCGCATATGAACACTTTTTTTTTTTTAATCAAGGTATTTTTATTGAATTTTCAAGGAGATACAAAAAAAAAGGCAAAATCAGAGAAAATATTTAAAAAAATTATCAAGACAAAACAAAAAACACACAAAAGTCCCACAAAATAGTTCCCCATTATCCTAAAGGTTCCACACTACATCAAACTCACCTATTGATCCATTCAACGTGTATCTAATCTGTTCAACCACGAACACGATTCTGAACACGACAGGGCGACTATATTTGACATATGCGCGGAACACAATGGTTTTGTGCGTATATATATATATATATATATGTGTGTGTGTGTGTGTGTAGTGAGTCAACGTCTGGAGTTCTGCCTGAAAACCACGAACATAAAGGAGGCATTGAAGTGGACAGCGGATCAGTGCAGCGCGCAGTATATGACGAATCTATGTGGAAGCGCAGTCACGGGTCACCCACATGCTGCCCGGCTCTGATTGAAACCAGCGGCGCACCGGTTCTGTTCAGATCCATCTATGAGCTCAGCCCTTCCACCCGAGCCCAGAAAAAAAAGGGAAAGTGGAAGAAAAAAAAACCTCCACTGCGTCAAACCACACGGGCCCCCAAAGTGAAATATTTAGGCAAGAAACGTACAGAAATCAGCGCCTTTGCTTCAAATATTTAGAGCAGATACTGCACCGAATAACACCTTTCTGCTCATATTCAACTCCACCGGCTGCAAATCAATAATGTATCGTGTTTCGACAGGATGGATATATTTCAAAGCAGACACAGACTCGGCTGCGAGGGAAGGTCAAATATGCAACAGAGCAGGGTTTTTGGGTTTGGATTCATCACGGGTGAACTTTCAGTGGGTAAATCAGAGCGTCGGCGCAGGGACACGGATGTTTCCAAGCTGAAAAATCCATAAAAAAACAGGGAATGTTTGTGTTCGTGAAGCTAAAGGAGGAATATTATACAGAGAACGTACATGTGAAAGTCAAAACTTCACTCAAGCGGATGTTTGTATCATCAGAAAAATGCAGAAAAGGTCGACTCGCGCTCATTTAAAGCTGCGTCATCGAGCAAAACATCCCATAATTCCCTTTCGGGATATAGTAATGAGCAGACATGAGGCTAATGAATGTGTTCCTTGTGTTTTCAGGCTGGAAAAAAAATCTATATCATGTCAGGAAAGTAAGAGAAATGTTCCTAAACAAACGTTTGTGGTCCACACTCATATGGTTTGCATTAAAAAAAAAAAAAAAAAATACTAGAGTTTACGAGGTGCAGTGAATGCATCGTTCTTGTCTGTAATGAATTCCAACAGAAACAGTTTCATGAAAAATTTAACTTGAATTCAATTTAAGAAAAACTTTTAAAATTGTGAATGTTTGTATTATCAAAAAAAAAAAAAAACACAGAAAATGTTGACTCATGCTCATGTAAAGCTGTGTCATTGAGCAAAACATCCCATAATTCCCTTTTAATGGAAGCAGACATGAGAGTAATGAATATGTTCCTTGTGTTTTCAGGCTGGGAAAAAAAATCTATATCATGTCAGGAAAGTAAGAGAAATGTTCCTAAACAAACATTTGTGGTCGACACTTATATGGTTTGCATTAAAAAAAAAAAAAAAAATACTAGTGTTTACGAGGTGCAGTGAATGCATCGTTCTTGTCTGTAACAAATACCAGAAAGTTTCATGAAAAATTGAACATGAATTCAGTTTTCAAGAAAAACTTAAAAATGTGAATGTTTGTGGTTTGCAGTTGTTTTTTTGTTTTTTTTGTTTTTTTTAAAGGAGGGGGGGATTCTAGAGTTTACGAGGTGCAGTGAATGCATCGTTCTTGTCTGTAATAAATTCCAACAGAAACGGTTTCATGAAATATATGAACAAACGTTTGTGGTCGACACAAAATCCATACCATACCATCCTAAATCCATACCAAATAAGTAAAAACATCACAAGAATTAAGAGCTTTTTTTAATTTCAGGTGTACCTAATAAACTGGCCACCAAGTAGATCCTGTGATGATGCAGACATTTCTACCTCTGACTAAACTGAGACGGATTATTGTGTGTAACAAGGGAAATTCATCTTTTCACCGGAGCAGTGACACCTATGTCTTGGAGTAAAAAAAAAGAGGTGAAAAATCTGTTTTCTGAATCCCCAGGATGGACATTTTTCCAGCGTTTCCTTTATCTGATCTAAACCTTCAGTTGATCTCAGCTAAAATCACCTTTTTTTCATATTCTGATGCTCATTTTTTATCTCCAGCAGATCATCTTAACCATCTCTACATGTCGAACTACGCACAGTTGCCACCATGTGATCAGCCTCATATTTACATTAAAGTGAGGCGAACAGGTGTACCTAATAAAGTGGCCACTGAGTTCATCTTGTGCTGATGCAGACGTTTACATGTGAAACAGAGACGCTTTATTGCGCAGTGTCTAACAAGGGAAATTCATCTCTTCGCAGGAGCAGTGACACCCCTGTCTTGGAATAAAAAAAGAGGTGAGAAATCTGCTCCGAGTCCCCGGGATGGACATTTTTCCAGCGTTTCCTTTATCTGATCTAAACCTTCAGTTGATCTCAGCTAAAATCACCTTTTTTTTTTGTATTCTGATGCTCATTTTTTATCTCCAGCACATCATCTTAACCATCTCTACATGTCGAACTACGCAGAGTTGCCGCCATGTGATCAGCCTCATAGATATTTACATTAACGTTAGGCGAAAAGGTGTACCTAATAAAGTGGCCACTGAGCGCATCTTGTGCTGATGCAGACGTTTACTGCGTAGTGTCTAACAAGGGAAATTCATCTCTTCGCAGGAGCGGTGACAACTCTGTCTTGGAATAAAAAAGAGGTGAGAAATCTGCTCCGAGTCCCCGGGATGGACATTTTTCCAGCGTTTCCTTTATCTGATCTAAACCTTCAGTTGATCTCAGCTGGGGTTTGTCTACCTCCTCTTTAAGTGTGAAAAATAGTCCTTGATGAACAAAACGCCACCTGTAAATTCTTCACGAGAGGGAGTCTTGATAATGCGACTGCTTGTGAAAGATGCCCCCGGTTCTTCAGTTCTCGCTGCATTTCCTTTTTAATTCATTGTCTCTGATGCTGCGACTGTCGTGAAGGACAACAAAGGGGCTGCCGGCGGCGAAGAACCCAACACCAACTTCTGGCTCACTTCCCAGAAAAATAATCTAGCAACGAGACTCGGTAGAAATGGCTACACTTTCCAGATTTCTCCTCTTTCCCTCTGCTTTCACCCCTTGAACCCTATTTTTGTTCATTTTCACTTAATTGGAAGCCTAATCCCCGCTGTTAATTCTGATAATTTGTTCCTGCGCCACACAGCCAAGCGCTGAATTCTGAACCGTTATGCTTTTTATCAAATAATTTTGTATTTTGAGGTAAGTATAGTGCTAATCCTAATTACGTGTCATTTTTGTTCCCACCATACAGGATGGAAATTTCACCCCAAAATATCCACCTACTTCATTCTAATTGAATTAGTCTTCATTTTATTGTATATTGAAATTTTTGGATTACACTCAACCTGTGGCCGCACAGACAGAAAAATAACATTTTGGAAAGGTTGAGTGTTTTTGGGATACCGGACAGTCATCTGGACACTTAATTATTATTATTATTTTTTAAATACATGAGTAAAATAACTGGCCACTTTATTAGGTACACGCCAATGTAGTGGCCAGTAAGAATAACTATAGTATCTCTGGCTCATATTTGAGGTTTGATGTATTGTGTGTGTTGTTCTGCAGACCTTGGTTGTATCTGTATGGTACTTTTTGTTTTATTTGACAGGAGCCGTGCAAAAACCAAGCAAAACATAAAGAACTGTAAAAACGGAAACAATCTGAAAAAGAAAGAAAACACCCAAAACAACTCTAAATATTATAAAAACCGCATCAAATTAGCTCTTTATCAAATAATTTTGTATTTTAAGGTAAGTATAAGGCTAATCATAATTAGGTGTAATTAATGTTTGACACAGTACAATCACCGGCCACTTTATTAGGTACAGTTTGCAAGTACAGACTGTACCTAATAAAGTGGCCAGTAATAGGATACGCTGCTGTAGCTCCTCTGCTTCGAGGTCTTGCTTGTTCAGACATGTTCTTCTGCACATGTTGGTTGTATCTGTATGGTACTTTTTGCTTTATTTGACAGGAGCCGTGCTAAAATCAACCAAAACATAACCAACTATAAAAACTGAAACAATCTAGAAAACAAAGAAAACACCCCAAACAACTCTAAATGGTATTAAAGAAAAAAAACAACATCAAATTAGCTGATAATCAAATAATTTTGTATTTTAAGGTAATTATAGGGCAAATCATAATTAGGTGTAATTATTGTTTGACACACAGTACAGTTACTGGCCACTTTATTAGGTACACTTTGCAAGTACAGAGCGTACCTAATGAAGTGGCCAGTAACAGTACACGCTGCTGGAGCTCATCTGCTTCGAGGTCTTGCATGTTCAGACATGTTCTTCTGCACATGTTGATTGTATCTGTATGCAAATTATTTGGTCCTTACCAAGATAAAAACACTTAGATTTAGAAGTGTAAGATAATTCATCGTGTTTTAAGAGTTAATTTCTTATTTTAAATGTTCATACATCTGAATACAGGCGTTTTTTCCCCCTAAATTTAAACAACCTTAATACAAGAAATCTTGCCTAGTGAAATTATCTTGCTTCACGGACAGATATTTCATCTGTTTTGAGTGTCTTTTTCCTCACATTTAGTGTTTTTAGACTTTTTTTTTTTGCAGTGTGACACATCGCTTTGACAGGAGCCGTACTAAAATCAAACAAACCACGAGAAACTGTAAAAACACTGATTTCTGTCATTACAACAACCTTCATTTCATCATGTACATCCACTACACCTCACATACACAAACCCCAAACTCTTATGAATATTTTACTGAACAACTATGAGGTTCACATTTGACATTTTACTGCTTTAGAACCGACTATAGAAATAATTTAGGAGTGAGCTGCGGTGTCTTGGAGAGGCCACACGGCTCCGACTGCACTCACACAGGCTGATGATGGGACTGCATTGTTGACCTTTCAGTAATGAGACCTTCTTCCTCCCCAGCAGGCCACCAAAAAACACATTTAATATATTCAATCCCTGCTGGTGCCTGGCAGTGCATATTGCAAGACAGCATGCTTTAATAATGAAGCGCAGACATGTAATGTTTATGAAATGTCAAACACGCTCACGTCCTATGCAACAGGTTCGCTTGTTACGGTCTGAAACACGCGTCATGGTTACGTTCTTCATATTTAGCGATGTATATGGTGAATACACATGACTGATTGACTCTGGGAAATGCCTTTCTTTTCTTTTTTTTCTTTTTTTTTGCAGATAATGACACGGCTTTGAAGTGGAGGCCTCGGCGTTATTTAAATTCATCGCTGCGAGGCATCTCCTGCCTGCCGATGCTAGGATGCGTCTTCTCCGACTTGTTAGAGAAGCAAAGGAAATGCTGACTCCACTCCTGATTGCAAATATTCAAAAGGGCTTTTGCATCTGAATCCCAAACTACTTAATTACTCCACACTTGTGGGATCGTGCACTTCCTTATAATGTCGTTAAAAGTGGTGCGTTCAAGGACTTTGATTGATCAGTTCTGCGGCGTTCTGATGTGGAGGATAACATTAAAGAGCCTTCGTAGGCTTTTTTTTTTTTTTTTTTTTATCACCCTCTCATTCTGCAAATCAGCCAGGCTCGAGCAATAACATCAAATATTATCGAAATTACAGGGTG
>JAPSES010074223.1:0-10586 GCA_029822895.1 Maxillicosta whitleyi
TTACATTAGTACCATTATTTTATCATTACATTAGTACCATTACTTCATCATTCCTTACATTAGTACCATTACTTCATGGTACCTAACAAAGCAGGTCCGCTCACTGTTCAAACACAGGTGGACCTCACAGACCCTGTAGACCACATTGGACCTGAGGTTGACTTACTGTTCTCACTGGAACTGATGCTGTCAGAAGCCACTTTTACACAGAGATCCTGAGGAAAAAAAGGTCATTTGGTGATCCCACCTTTTTTTTCCACCATTGACTGATTCCCACAGCCGAGCCAAAGGAGTAATAGAGGCAAGACAGACTGGACCTTTACACAGCGGACCTCCATTCCAGAACCAAAGGGGCGGTGACAGAGCGCAGTGTGTAGTGTGACGTATCACACCCTGAGCACAGCGGTGTTGGTAACCTGTCTAGAGTCGGCCCGTTTTTCACCGCTCCACAAATGTTAGCGCCGACAGAGTCTGTAGTGTCAACAGCTCGTGGATCTCAGCATCTCCCCAGTTTGATATCTTCCTGGTTGCATCAATATGTTTGCTTACTCTACACAGCCCACGCTCATTTTTAATCCCCCCCGGCGCAAAAGGTCGCACACGCTATATGTCATCAAAAGACCATCATCAGACACCGCGGTTATGGAACAAGAGGGGTTCCTTTTACATAATGTTCCGGACTCATGATCCCACCTTTATCACGGCGCTGTCATGACCTCCAGAGGCGTTACAAACCGTGACAAATCTACACGATGAACTGAGAGCCTCTTTGTTTAATGAGACGTTTATCCAAAATCCCGATATGTTCTGGAGCACCGATGACGACAAAATTAAATGATTATTTGGTTCAAATGTATATAAATTAGTATTACTTGCTCGTAAAACCTGGAAAAAGCAGCAGATGTGTTTGTTTAAATAGGTCAGCACATTGTTTTATTTTGAAATGTTTTTATTCAAGCACACTGTTATACAATTATATGCAGGAAATTGTGTGCAGGATTTCTACATCTGTGCAGTCTGAGCGTGAGGAACTGCCATTGCTTTTTTTTTTTTAACCATATAACAATAAATAGATATAAACATAGCATACAAAACACATATGAGTAAAACAATTAAATATAATAATACATAATAATAACTATACCTCCCACTACTCAGTTAATTTCCACTAAGAGGAGTGAGATATTGAATGAGAGGTGACCATGTTTTTTTCAAATGTGATATTTTTTTGATATACTCATATAGATAAATAAAAGTATATTTATTTTTTTCTACATGGACTGTGTTAGTGAGGTCACTAAGCCACACCTTTCTTTTTCCAATGGATGACATGTAATTTTTTGCTACTATAAGACTAGAAGAAAGGAAACATTGCTGGAAACTGCTTTGATTTTTAACATCATCCAAAATTCCCAAAATAATAAAGGGAGGTTTAGGCTCTAAACTTAGGCTCTATTTGGTCTTTGGTTCATATTTTTAGATTCTTATAGGCCCATGTAAGGGCTGCACATATTGTTATGCAGGACACAATGATAAGAATTCATTCATTTATTCATAAAGTTGGGACCAAATGATCCCACCGTTGCACAGATGTCATTCAGAAAAAAAGGCAAAAATATTCCTGTTACATAAGTGCTGTGTAAAATAGGTTATAGACTTGTAATGCATGCAGAAACGACCGAAAATAGTCACTTGTCTGATAAAGGGTGAAAAGCAAAACAGGAACCTACATTCGACAGGGGTCTAATAAGAACATTTAAGAGTTTATACAAAACATTAAAAAAAAAAGGAGAAAAAAACAGAGCTTTTTTTAATCTCCTTCAGTTTATCATCATATTTAGCAGGTCAGCAAGAAAGTAGTTAAGGCACGTATACACATTTCATTTAGATCTAATCTTTATCGATTACAAGGACAGACAGAACAACCACATTTAATTACTTCTGTGATATTCACTGGGATGATTCCGTTTTCACACTTCATGTATTCCATTTAATGGGAAAAGGACACTTAAGTTCGGTACAGCGGCGGTCGCTGAGAGCTTCTGTGAAGCTCTTTACTTGTCTGTTACCCTGAAACAATTTCGGCTGGCAGATATGAGAAGTGCTCATACGCTTCTTTTTTGTTCGTGTGAGTACATTGTGTGTGCGTAGTCATGTTTTCTGCTGGCACTGCACCTTGTTTAATCTTTATCTTCTCTGCCTGAGCTCAGTGATGTTGGGGATTTACATTGTATAGTGTAGCTGTGTTGCTGTTGTGATCTCCTTTAGCTTTACAAGGCAGAGCAGTTTTGATTTGGCAGTTCGAGCCGGGGCCTCCATGCGTTCGCCATGGCGACCGAGCGGGCCCTGAGCCTGTAGCGTAACGGCACATCAGGTCAAATGGCGCTTTTCCACTACATGGCACCGCCTCGACTCTACTCAGTATTCCTGTGCTGCTTTGCACCTTACACAGGACCGGCTTGTCTAAGCTCGACTCGTTATTCCGACACGGCGCGTTACTTCCATGTCGTCTGCTCAGAGAGTTGCCGAAAACTCGCTCGTTGCATATTTTCTTGTCTGTAGTTTTACATCCGCCACCAAAGACTGAAACTAAGTGACCGTCTATGGTGTAGTTTTGTTCCGACATCATGTGGACTCATGTTTCGCTATTTACTGTTGACTTCCGCTGTCTGAGAAAACTGTCTGAACTTACAAAAAACATATTTGTAGAATGAGACTTGAAAATGTCACCTCAAAGATAGCCAATCATTTGTAGTTTTATTTTCATAATAACTTACAAAAAAATATATTTGTAGAATGAGGCTTGAAAATGCAAACTCTAAGATAGGTGTCTGTAGTGTCGTGACGTCATGTCTTGGTGTTGGTCCCAACATTTTGGAACCTCGACTGAAAAACAACTAGTATCAGGTCCCAGACTCCAGGTCCTTTTTCGTAATGGAAAAGCAAAAGAGCTGTGTAGAGTCGAGTCGAGTAGAGCCGGTACCATGGAGTGGAAACGGGTGGTGTCGTAAAGACTGCTTAGGTCTTTTTTTTTTAATACGGTGTGGAATCTTATCTTTATTTGGGGACCTTACTGCGGTTTCATTCCAGTGCAGACGTTCACAGGAGTCCTCACAGACTGAAGCTAACCGTAACTATGCTTTGTTGCCTTTGAACTGAAATTAAGAGAAAAATGTGACTTCACAGAAACCTGCTGCTGATTAGTCATGGACAGAAGGAGTCGGAGCTTGGTAGATCCCACAGCAACTACTTAAAAATCCCCCCTTATGTGAAGAAAAGTGCAGGGATACATTGAATTCAGGTGTTTTTTTCTAACAGTACTCTGGGCTATAAAACAACAATCTATTTTTATTTTTATTGTGATGTCATTGCATTGGTTAGTTTTGTTTAAATCATTATCTTTAATTCCAAAATGCCTCAGAGATGGTTTTTTTTACTTCATTTCTCTTGGTGGTTTTTTTTAGTCAATAAATAGGATTTTAAATGTTCTACCTCTAAATTTCTAAAGAAAGTTATTTTTTTTTGTACTTTTTTAAAAAAAAAATCACTTTAGTATGAGGTAAAAAACAAAGAAATGGTCACAGGTATATTCATACGTTTACATATTTACTGTTTACCGTATTGGCCTGAATATAAGACGACCCTGATTATAAGATGACCCCCTCTTTTCCAGTCTTATTTCAATGCAAAAAACACCATCTTATATTCTGGCCAATACGGTACTGTTCACAGATTGACTGAAAAAGTCCCATTTTTCCCAATATTTTACACACGTGTGCTATTGCTGTAGATTCTACGTCATTTAATGGAATGACTGAGAATTTTTATCACCAATGACATTGAGGGAGGGTCCCTTTTTAGCCAATATTTGTTGATGGTATTAACTTGGATAGCTTAGTGGTTTACACCGCTGCCTTTGGTGTGGATGGTTGGAAGGTATTCTAAGCAGATATATGTCACTTTTCCATAATTCCTCTGAGGAAATGCTAACAAACAAAATAGCCAATGACATATAAAGATGAACACCAATAACCAAATACACAGATTCGATCATATCTCCCCAAAAGCCAACAATACCAGGTCAGAACCAGAAGACGTGTGCTGCCTGAAGTGATCCGCACTCCCCTGAGCAAGAAAACTGAACTCCAAAAAAATGTGATTTTCGTAGAGGTGTTCTAAGTGGACTAGACTTTTCCAACAAATATCCCTCCAGGAGAGTGAGTTTGTTGTACAACTTTGAGATTTCCATCCCTCTGACCATATCTCATTTAGTATCTCTTGCAGGTTTCTCTCTCATTGATTTTTTTGTGTGAAAAATATATCTTGCTGTCCTTTGAATTCAAAGCTGGATACATTTTGCCAGTGATGTTTTTGTTACTGGGACCTTTATGGGCGTCCACCAGGGTTTGATATTAGATGAAAGGGAATCCGTCACAGAACATTGGATTTTCTTTACAAAGTAATCACCGAGCTGGAGATACCTGAAAAAGTCACGTTCGCCAAGTCCAAGTTTGAGAGAAAGACTTTGAAAGTTGTCCGTCTGTCCTTTTAAGAGTAACATGCGGAAAGCAGTCACACCATGTTTTAAGTCTATAGTCACGTAGTGCAGGTTGGAAGTATCTATGAAGTCCAAATGTTTTAACCAAATTTAATTGAATTACACACATGTAAATTGTCCAACTGCAGGAATGTAAAATTTCTGACATTTTTTTTTCATGCTCTTACTGTAAATAATAATTTTCTACCACAACTAAACCGACTACTTACTTCCCATCTCATTGAGGAAGAAAACTATAGCATTAAACTTTAAGTAAATATTGATGTTTATATCTGAAATCAGCATGAACGGAACATTTTACAGCTGTAGGCGTGACGTGTCCCAACATTTTTGTCCATCATCATAAACAGTACTCTTTTTTTTTTTTACTTTAATGGAACATTTTTCTTCCTAAGTGAAATATGAAGACTGTAGAGAGTTAGTTGTGGCACAAAAGTATTATTCACAGTCAAAGCACAAAACATATTGCATAAATTTTGAGCTAGAACATTTAAAATCATAGTCGAAACAACAACAAAAAAATGAGAGTAATTAGGTACAAAAATCTCGGAGGTATTTCGGAAGCAAAGGTAATAATTTAAACAAAACTAACCGATGCAATACAATATTTATCATAATATAAATCTATATTATGACAAGAAAAACAACAGAATTCTGAATTCAATGTGTCCCAATACTTTTGTCTATATAGTGTATATTTATGCACACGCTCATCGCTTCCAAACACAAGTGCATGTTGGGTCATAACGTATTCTGGGGCGTTAAGAGTAACGAGGCTCATGTTCCTCATCTTCATGTGTGATGCTCCTTTTTTTTCCCCCTGTACAGTTGTTTTACATCTTTTCACCTATTCTTGCATTTTATCCTGTTGTGTTTTAGTTTTTTTTTGTAATTTATCTTCTGTACAGCACTTTGCTCCACCGTGGTTGTTTTAATGTGTTTTACAAATAACGTTAGATTGGATGTACGCCACGAGCGCAGGCAAACACAACCGATCAATTGTACGATCGATGGCCGTGACGTTCCAAATGGCCGTGTCTCATCACATTAGTGCATGTGCATGTGCGGGGCAGCGCAGAAGGTCATTTTCCCGCAGGGTGACATTCGGAGGCTGAGGATTGTCAGTCATTTAAACAACTGTTGACCTTGAATTAATTTTCTAAGCAAATAAATCAAGGCTAATGTCATTATGAACCCACAGGCAAGTTCTGTTCTTAAAGTATGAGTTAGCAGTGTTGAGGAGTAACTACTTAACCCCAAGCTTTAGATCTGTTTACAACCTCAGATTGCTGTATTTATTGATTTTCAAAACACACATGAGGTCTCACAGGCAGCAGGTGTTAATGGAATAACGTTTATTTTTTGTGTGCTTTGGGTTAGGGACTTCTATCGGTTTTGAGTATGAACTGAATGCGACCCTGAAATCGTACCTGACGTAATATGTGACCACACAGGTACGAGCTGTGTTTACGGAAGTGACGCTCCTTGGACGCAATTGTGATGTTTGTCGCATTTCAATGACGTAAAGGTCGGACAATTGTGACCTGGCTGTTCAAATTGAAGTTGCTTTGGAAAATATCAAATACGTATGGGATTTAGGATAAGAAAGTGGCCTGGGTTGGATTTGGTCGCATTTGTGTTGCTCAAACTGTCTTTAATAGATCGGATACAGGTTTACGTATGGGCAAAAAAAAAAAAAAATCGCATTTGTGTTGTTCAAACTGACTTAATAGATTGGATAAAGCTTATGTACAGGCAAAAAAAAGTCGTATATGTGTTGTTCAAACTGTCTTTAATAGATTGGATAAAGCTTATGTACAGGCAAAAAAAAGTCGTATATGTGTTGTTCAAACTGTCTTTAATAGATCGGATACAGGTTTATGTATGGGCAAAAAAAAAAATCGCATTTGTGTTGTTCAAACTGACTTAATAGATTGGATAAAGCTTATGTACGGGCAAAAAAAAGTCGTATATGTGTTGTTCAAACTGTCTTTAATAGATCAGATACAGGTTACGTATGTGTAAAAATGTCGAATTTGTGCTGTTCAAATTGACTTGAATAGATCGGATACAGGTTACTTATGGGCAAAAAAAGTCGCATATGTGTTGCTCAAGCTGTCTAATAGATCGGATACAGGTTACGTATGGGTAAAAAAGTCGAATTTGTGCTGTTCAAACTGTCTTTAACAGATCGGATACAGGTTAAATATGGGCAAAAAAAGTCGTATATGTGTTGTTCAAGCTGTCTAATAGATCGGATACAGGTTACATATGGGTAAAAAAAAAAAAAGTGCATTTGTGTTGTTACAAATAAATGCAAAATGTGCTACAAGTTGTAAAATAACAACAAATACAAGATCAACTTAAACTGATAAAAACGGATGTGCAGTAACAGGATAAAATAAACATAGAACAAATGCGTCCTTTTGCTACATGTAGACGGGTTCTACTTGAGAACACGCACTGTTTTTGGCTCTAGTTCTCTGCTTTGAAATACCCCAACGCTGCCATTTTCAACTGCACCGTGTCATTTATCTGCAGTCGAGCTGACATTTAGCTGCACATTTTACTCCGTGCCCACCCTGTAAGTTAAGTGCATATGCTGCATTTATGTTTAATATTCAATATGTTACTCTTCACATATTTTTTTTTATGTGACAGTTAGTAATCTGTAACCTATTACATTTCATAATTATTCCTCATAACACTGCATAGTAGCCGCGCTGATAAGAAACCTGTGCCTTTAAAAAAAATAAAAATCTAGCTCTGGCGTACAGCGGACTTTATCTCCCTTAAGGTTTTACATTTTCTAAGCTGCCAAATAATTGGTACTCTCCAAAGACTAAGCTCCAACAAGCATTTAGCTAATATGATATTAAAACTATAATTAGACTTTAGAATAGGACAGGATTGGAGCCTCTTAAAGCCCGTTCAGGACTGCAGTGTTTCACAGTCAGTGTGGACGGAAGGACGTATTACAGTGACCAGTATGTCTATAAATTATTATTATTATTATTATTATTATTATTATTATTATTATTATTATTATTATTGACTGTTTATGTATGTCTTTGTGATTTGGTATTGAACAGGAAAGGTTATAATAGTTTTGCATTTTTGATTATAGTTTAGTTTTATTTCGTTTTGACTTTTTTTCTCTAATTCAGTTAGTTTTAATTAGTTTTTAAAGTGGGTTTGCTAGTTTTTATTAGTTTTCCTTTTTTCCAAATGCTTAATTTTAGTTTAGTTATTATTAGTTTGAGTATTAGTTTTAGTTTTATTCATGGGATTTTTTTCCCTTGAGAAGTATTCCACATATTTTATCATTTGTTTCCACTTTATCTGTCTCAGTCATTTTCAAAGAAATCCCAAATCGGACTCTGCTGTTTTCTTCCAACCTTTGTTGCCATGTTCTTGGGTAGAAGCCGACTTTGACTGAGAAATGACGGACCATGAGGTTCTGTAAAGGTGCACCCGCTCACGTAAAACTGAGCCAAATAAGGTGATTTCACACCAATCCAAAAGGCTTATAAACTGACGGTCAAAGAGGAAAACGAAGGGCGTTTCACCTAAAATTTCAGTTCGTTTTAGTTAGTTTTGTAAACACACACAACAGTTTCAGTTTTTTCTTTTAATTGTACTTTTTATTTATTTCAGTTAACGAAAATGTTTTCTCAATTTTAGTTTTCGTATTATTTCGTTCCTTTTCGTTAACGATTATAACCTTGTGAACAGGTCACGCTTGTAAATTAAATCCCGATCTCAATGTGTTTTTAACAGTATAAACAAAGGCTAAATAAAAATAAATAAAATGCTCACACGTCCTTGGAGCTCACACTGGAGCATAAAAAATATTAAAAACAAAAAAAAAAGAAAGTGGAAATTATGTGGGTTTCTTTGTGGCAGGGAGGACACTACAGACATCACTATGGGGTGAACTGGGTAAAAACACATATATAGACACATCCAAGATCTTAATAATTTTCAGTGGAGCAGCACATAGAGACACGACCAAGAGGAAACGAGCGCCATCGCCTTCGTGACAGCAGCGGAGTTTATGGCAAATGTGGCCTTCATCCCAAAACAATAGCATTAAATGTCACCAGCCGGGATAGAGTCTGTTTGTTTGAGGTTTTCAAAGTGTTGTCACAATGCGAAATAAAGAGGCTTGTGTTTAAAAGGTGCTACCCAAAGCAACTTTAGAGCGAAACAGCTGGCGGTTATTACATAATCAGATCCTCCCCTCTCATCTACGTGACTGTCGGTGCTTCCTCCCTTCCTCCTTTCATTTCTCTCCTCTCTTGTGGGGATTGGAGTTAATCTGGCGCCAAGACTCTCTGTAATCTGATCCAATTCCCTTTTCCACGCTCACAAACACACACAACTCTCACCCGATACGTCGCCGATACGACCGCGGAATGACACGAGCGCGCGCACAAACACGCATCAGCTCCATTTCAGCGGTGCCGCTTCTCTAATCCTTTGGCTGCAGGGAGCTGCCAAAGTGGCGGCGCTCACCCACTCCATCACACAACACCAGGGGGGGGGAAAGAAACGACACGTACTACACAACTAACACGCACGCATGCGATACGTGCGCGCCGTCGCATGTGCGCCCACGCGTTGGTGTTCGTCCCAGCTCTGACTGGAGTCGTTCTTGATCGGAATCATTGGTTCCGTTCACAGGTTCACGTGCTCACCCTCCAATTTAAGCCGCTCAATTACCGTGTCGTGTCTGTCCCGCACATTCGCGTGGCATTTTCATGTTTAGGAGACGCGACGCATCTATAAAAAAAAAAAAAAATCCATACTTGGACGAACGTTTCACATAAACCTACAGATGTTCATTCATTAATACAGACATTTAGATTAGCTAAAACCGCTAATTTGCTAATACGTGTTTGGCCAAAAATGTTACGTAACCATGAAATTGCCCTTTCATCCTTGTCATTTGTCATAATTTAACTATTGGTCTATAAAACCTAACGTATATGACATCCTGCTGGGCTGAGCTTTAGGAAGTGAACTGAACTGTAGCTGGAGCCAAGGGTCAACGGTACATTTGCCTCCGCTCACATTTTCATTTTCACATTAAAACTGGTTCATTGTGGCTATTAATTCAAAAAGAAAATACACAGGCAATTGCAAATATCAATAATTAACAAATTATTAACGTATGGATGAAACTCCGTGTTGGATATGAGCAATTTTACACGTACTTTGACTTATTTTTGGGTTATTTAATTTCTGCTTCATCAGGTACATCCACTGCAGAGAAGAGTGAGATCAATACCTTTGTACTGTGGTGTTAAAAAAAAAAAATAAAAAAAAATCACCTGCGACATATTACATAGTTTTTTCCATATATTCCTCTATAATTCTAATTCCCATTTCAGATATGCCCCACATATTTAGCGCCAATGTAGCTAAAATTCTCACTGGGATCAGTAAATATTGGCTTTATCGGCTATTTTTCCTATATATTTTCTTTGCTACACACAGTATGTGGTAATTCTGTTGAATAAATACATGATTTTTGTCCAATACGCACATATTATTAAAGAGATAGATAAAATTATTTGTACACCTAGGGATTCTGGGTACTTAAGATGGCTTCCCTTCATATGTTTCTCTGGAAATGTGCAATGTGCTCCAAAGGTTGCTGGCTACAGTATATACTGATGTGTGGGTTTTTCCTGTTTTGTTTTGGTTTTTTTACTATATTTGGATTATCTATCACACAGTACGATTACTTACTATGGGATGAACCCGTAGTAGTTTCCGATTCCATGCCTCAAGGGAGAAAAAAGGTCTGTTTTTCCGCCCACTAGCATTACTCCAGAGGAAACACTTTGGAAAAATGTGTGCATTCCAGCTTTTATATATTCACTTTTAACATATTACTGTAGGTTGGGAGTTCTCAAACTTTTTCACAGCAAGGAACAATTTACCTATAGGTTTACATCAGCGTTAGGTTAAAGTAGGGAATGAATGAGCTGAGATATACACCTGTTTCCCAGCTGTGTCT
>JAPSES010074224.1:0-10585 GCA_029822895.1 Maxillicosta whitleyi
TACATGTAATTTTGTTTTCAAACTTGTTAATGTGTTTTGTGAAATGTAAAAGTGGTTTGCACTTCCCGGCCACCGTAATATTCGTTAAAAGATGTAGTTATTGATTTGTCACTGAATCACTAGGGCTGAATTTCACCTAAGGTGGAATTTTTGAGTTTTTTTCATCAACAAGAATGCCCCACAGAGATGTGCCAATTGTAGAATTCTTGGCTGATAATGATGTTACTTTTGACTTTTTTTGTTTTGTTATTTGTTTTCCCTTGACAAAGAAACCATTCAAAGCATAAATATAGCTACTACCAGTCTTTCATCATATTTATCTGATTAAAACCTACAACTTTGTGAAAAAGGTTTTGTTGTAACACCGCTGTCTTTGTTGAAAACGTATCTTAGTATATGTTGATACCAATATCACCAAACACTGGATGATATATTGGTCTGTCCCTCATTTCCACAGGAGAAAACGTCTTTATTTGTGTTTTTCAGATGGCAAATACTCAGCTAAATTAGTTCAATATGTTGCAGGGTTTGCCTTAGTTTTTCAGATGGCTTGGATAATGTCTGTGTGGTGAGTTTGAGGGTCGTCTTGGAAGGAAATGTAATATCTTTGACTAAATAATCTCTGCAGTCTGTTATTATAGCACTTTTTTCATGCACATTGTGATAATCTCAAGTCCACAGTGGACCAGCTACAGCCATTACATCTGGGAAATGTAATTTTTAGTAACTTGTAATGGTCTCCTGGTTGATTTTTTTTTTTTTTCTTAATTAAAATGATAAAGGTGAGATGAGACTAAGACTTGTAATGGGAGGGAAAACACCTTGTATTATCCAGTGTTACTTAGGAGGAGGAGTAAATAGATAAGTCATACATCTTTTGGTTCCATGTAGGATGTTCTGCTTGACCTGAATATAAGTCCTATAGAAACCAAGACAAACCTGTCTTTTAATGAGTAAAGTAGACAACTCATGGTCATCCTGTAGGTTACTATTGTTTTTAAGTCTGTACCGTAGACACCAATCAGTGATTCTTTACAGGGTTTATGATCCTCATCCCAGCAGGAGGTTGTGAGTTTAAGGCTGACGTGTTGTCTGGTCCAACAGAGGATTAAATGGCCCAGTCACATGTGAATGAGGGTCCCAGTAAGTAGGTCAGCAGGACACATGCAATGCAGTCTTTGTACATGTATGAAGCCTGCACACTTTACATGCGTTGAGTGGTTCTGTTGACATCTCACATACGAGCATTTTGCACTGGTGTCATCGTGAGTAAATTACAACAAACGTACATTTCACGGTGGTGACACGTTTACAGCTATACCAGTGATTCATATTCTGCAATGCACAGTAGAGGAGGAGCAGACATTAAAGTGTATGTTTAGAAATGAACTTTGCTCTTTTCAGTCTTTACTGCACTAACATTTCAACCCGTACAGACATGTAGTGTTTTTTAGAGATGTAACAATCTGAAACTTTCATATTACGGTTATTGTGACTGAAATTATCATGGTTATTATCATGGTTTTGTTTATGTGGTGAAAATGTTCATTTTGAAAACAAAAAACATGCACAATGTACATTCTATTGGCAGAAACATTAAAATTTTAACATGCAAACATCAAACTAAGAAATGTGTGTTAAAGATGGTGCCTTATGACTATATGAGATGTTTGCACTAGGGTTAGAATTGATAGGATTTGATCATCAATGTCATTATCAATTCTGCTTACCAGTTCAATTCTTTATTAAGTCCATTGATTCCTGTGTTTTGGGGGTTTTTTTTGAGTGGGGGTAAAAATAGTTGGACAGGTCATAGTGGAGCTTTTTTTGACCGTTTTCCATTTCCAATCTGAGATGTTTGTTTCTTTTTCAGAGAGAGATGTATGGGTCCGAGGTACATGTGCACTTGGAACGAGCCGTGTGGACCTTTGTCCCATACATCTGTCTCTGTGCTTGGACCGGGTCCGTGCAGGAGTCCATGTTTTCAGAGGCCAAACATTGCAAACTGCACATGCGCCTGGAGTACAGCTGCTTTTCCAGGAAATGAGTAGTATCACCATGAGTTTTCAAAGTGTGGTAATCAACAATGGTTGTTATGATAATTAGACTTTAAACTGTAATATTTTACAGTCGTTTGTCATTCTACCAGTAATAATTACATCTCTAGTGTCTTTTCACCCTTTTATTTATGTGATACTATGGCCGGACATCGACCATTTAATATCCGGTAGTAATCCATATGAGTTTATCTTTACATGCAATGACTCATGTGCAGTCATGTTACTTTACTCATTACTTGAATGCCACTACATGCATAAATATGTCAAAAATATCACCCACCGCTATTTGAAAATAGAGCAAAGAAGAGAGACTTGAAACACCCTGTCGTCCTGCAGGGGCAGCCGCTGTTCCATCTGTGTGGCTGCAGTAACACTACACAGCACTAGTGTCAATATACACATACTATACATCAACATTACCAGAGGATGGTCAGCTAAAAGTTCGACAGAAGTAATTTTTGGAACGCAAAAACAACGCAAATAATAAGCACTTAAATCGTATAATATGTAAACAACGCTAAATCTGAAACCAACGTGTGTGATGAATAATATGAAATAAAATTAACCAATGAGACTAACCAAACACTAAGCAGATCCAACAGTACAAGTGTTATTTTCTGCTGCTAAAACTCACTGAAGGGAACAAAGAAGAGCAAAAATAGAAGACTCCTTTTGAATTTTGTCTTACCTTTTGTTGTTTTCTGATCATAATTTGGTTTTAAATGAATGAGGCTCCTGCTATCTGATAATCTATTGTTTTGTGTTTTTACTGAAATGATTTTCCAGGGTTTAACAGGTTAATAAAGCTGTTTTTTTATAAGCTCCTTTTCTTTGCTGTGCAGGTGGACAGTGCTGTGCATGATGACTCCCACGATTCAGACGATGACATTCCCACCTTTAGAAGGCGACCGCTGCCCCGCATCCGGCCGCGGAAAAGGGCCATAGCTGTGGATGACGAGGAACGAGGTACAGACGATTATAAATGCACAGCGGTTCACATTTTCGAGGATGGATTCTTGACATGAATTAGCTGTTTTTCTTCTCCTGACCTCACATGGTTCTTTGTTCTCGTGTTTTTGTCGTATAGCTCTGGCCTTCCAGACTCCCATCAGGTCCATCATGAGGCCTGAGCGCATTCTGTCAGAGATCCAAACACTGACTCCTCAGAACTCATCAATGGCCAGAAATCTCTACTCGCCAATTGTGCGTTTCCTCACACCCAGCAAAGAGAGTGAGTACAGCAACTGGCCCTCAAACCCACTGTACACTTCAGTTTTGTTTTATCTTTTTACATCCCACTCCCTCTGTTTTCTATTCTGTCGACCAAAGTGGCTGGTGGCGTAAACTCACTTACCAGCCACAGAATAAAATACACAGGCATCTTTGAGGTGGTTTGTGGTCGTGAAGTAGACAGAGTAGAGTGAGCGTCTCAAGCTGCTCAGTCTGTATTAATGTGGTCTGGTGACGGGTAGTGTTTATTTTACTGGGGAAGGACTAGGTGTCCTGTTCCAGTATGACTCGTCTGTTAAGTGATTCAGACGGAGCAGACACAGTAGGAAACTGACTTCTGAAAACTCTGAAACACTGAATGACTGATGGGCTTTAGCAGACGAGATGCAGAAAAATCTAAAGTGTAAATTCTGCCTCTGGTGCTCCTGTTTTAATTTTCTTTATATCTAATTGGTGTGAGAACAGAGACGACCAGATCGTCATTGTGCCTTTTGTTAAAGTTGAGATGCCTAAATGTTACATTTTCTGTCCAGACATGCGTGCAGGAAGTGGAAACAACGTGCTGATGAGTCCAGAGCAGGGTGTATTTGGATATGGATCCATTGACCTGCTGGCAGAAGAAGATGAAGATGATGACGTCTTCAGTCCGTAAGTTTGAGAACACTTCAACTATTTGTGTCATGTGAACTAGTCAGGGATGGGCCATGAGTGCTGAATATTTCACTGCTTCTTACAGTGTTTATCAGAGTATTACTCTGTATAAAATAAGAGGTTATAAATGGATTTTAGTGCTGGGGGTGGGGGTGGGGGGGTTGGTCATCAATGCATAATGAGACAGATGCCATTGATCATGTGTGTTCCAGGACAGTTAATACTAAAGGTCAGCTGATGTTTTTTTTTTCAGGGTTGATGCCCATTCTTGGTAATCATGAAGGCTGATAACTGATATTTGGAGCCCATATTTGTTTGCTGTAGATATGATCATCTCTGTGTCAAAAATTTTAATCGTACAAACACCAACATGTAACTTTGTTTAAATAATGTTCAACATGTTTATTTTCATTGAACAAAACTCCCAGGCTCAGTATCATATCATATCATAATTTCACACACGCACTTCACTATCGCAGCATTGATAACACCATGTCAATTGACTGTAGTTGTAAGTTAACCGGCTTGTCTAACACTGGCAAGTTTATAAATGTCCATTAATGAGCACTGTGCACGCTCATTAATGCTATAATCCAGTGACTGTCTGTTAGTAGTGAGACAGAGCAGAGAAAGGCTTAGCCTTTCAGCCCTCCAATAACCACTCTGATATTACTGCAGGCTTTTATTCACACACACACACACACACACACACACACACACCACAACTATCAGACTATTTTGTTATCTTTATGATGATACAGACAGAAGAGGTGGGGCTGCTTCATAAGTTACTAAGCTTAGTTGCTAAGTATTGCTTCATGGTGCTTTTACTTATTACGTTCATATATTTGGACTTTTTGCAACATTATTTGGAGCTGTGGGTTGTAAAGAATTGTGATGTTTATTACAACTTTGGCAAAATCTGGTGCCTGAACTCACCTTCATGTAAGCCTGTACACCTGAGTCAGAGCAGCTTCTCCTCCATGTGTCTACGCACACAGCTTCTGCTCCTGATTGGCATGTGCCAATCACATGGTTCTGTGGGAGGGATAATGCTCAGAGCTGAGACAGCCGGCTGCATCAGAACCAACATAATCCTGTTTTAAGTTTGATGGATCTCATTGACTATCAGACACTTTAATAAGCTGACAACAACAATGGTCAAAATGACAAATATTGAAACTGAGAATCAGTCAACCCCTAGTTAATACTTAACATTCTGGATTACGCCAAAACTAACAAGCAGCCATTCTCAAAGGGTTTCTTTTCAGTTATTGAAAAGTAAAATATGAACCTTCTGAAGTCAAATGAACAGTTTTCTGTGGTTTATCCTTCACGGTCACAGATAAATTAGTCACTGTTCAACAACAGCCCATTTAATATTCTGTGTGTATGAGAGTGTTTGGTTACAACATGTTGAAAATAATAGATCTGATCGCTCTGTACCCTGTTTTTTTTTGGGGGGGGGGGGTTTAGAAAAAGTGCAAATTTGGACCTTTGTATAGAAACACACTACGGTGTCATAAGAAGTCATTAAAACTTTCAGCGACAGTAAAATCAACCATTAAACATTTTTCCTCTATGTCATTTTGATCATTACTGACGTCCTGAAGAAAGGTCATGAAATGAAGTGGGTCCTAAATTGCATTAATAATGATGTAAATCTCCCCAAGTTTCTCTGTATAACCAGAACTTGATGTTTTTAACATTAGATAACTCATTTCTAAACTACAAGTGTCTCGTGGATCATAAAAGAAACACTGAAGAACATGAGCAACCAACCTAAAAACATTTTATTGAAGTCATTGTACAGGAAGTGATGAATGTACGCAAATCAGCCAATAAACAACCATCACACAAACACATGCAAATCTCCCACAGTGCACCTCTTTAAAATCTGTACAATCCCCTGAGATCCAGCATCTGTCAGGTTGGATTGTTTTGTCATGAAAATAATGTCATCATTTACTTTTCCAGGTTCACGTTCATCAAAAACATACCGTCACAGTCTCAACATTCCCAGCCTCGGCTCAGAGACATTCCTCCAAAGACCCGGAGCACTCCAGAGGCCACGCTCGTGCTCGACCTGGTGAGTAGATCTGGACAAAAACACAGTAAACCAGTCTGATCATGACTCACAGGTTTCCACTGCGATACTAAAATATATTAATGCTGTCGACTCCTGTTCCTTCAGGAGGAGACTCTGATGTTCAGCTCTCTGAGCGTGATCGAAGATGCAGAGTACTGCTTCCACACGGCTTTCCAGGACCATCAGTACAAGGTGAACACGCTGTAAACCCAACGTATAGATGCAGACGGTGGAGGATGATGGACAGCTCCAGTCATCTGCTCCATGTACATGTTATACCAGTTCACTGAGGCTATGTTCAGACAGCAGATCTTAATGCACAAGTGGGATTTTTTTTGGCAAAGTCCGATTATTTATCTATTAGTTTTTGTATATTCATATTACAGAGTAAATGCAACTTCTATCAGTTTGGAGGATGAACTGAATGTGACTCTTAAGTTAATCCTGACGTAATACTTGACCACACAGGCATGCACTGTGTTTACAGAAGTACGTGTGTTTGTCTCGCTGCTGCTCCTCCTGGGACGCAGAATTGTGACGTTTGTTGCATTTCAATGATGTAAAGGTCAGATAAATGCGACCTGGCCGTTCAAACTAAAGTCACATTGCAAAATATCAGATATGTATAAACATTATTTATATATTATTATGTTATTATTTTACTTCAGATCAAATTTGGCTGAATGTGAAACCGAACTAAAATGACTTTGGACCCCCCCCCCCCCTCTGTTTTAATGGGAAAGACGATAGACGAGCATGATGACTCTGTATAAACCTGACCCTGGCTTTGTCGGTGCTTCTGTTCCGTAGGTTTACATGGTTCTACGGCCGTATGTGAAGGAGTTTCTGCAGTCGGTGGCAAAAAACTACGAGGTATGAAAATCAGAGTTCGTTCGTTTATTGTTGCAGTTTGGTTTCAGTTTTATCTGAATAATCCGTGTCCTCTCTCCTCTGCGCTCATCTACACCACTCATATTTCCCTCTTTGTATTAATTTTTCACTTTATCACTTTATCGTCATAAATGTACTCTTTGGACGGAGTCGTTCCAGCTGTTTTGTCTGTTCCGTTTCAGCTGTTTGTTTACACGTGCGCAAAGAAGACGTACGCCGAGAAGATAATGGACGTCCTGGACCCGCAGAGAAAACTGTTCCGGTACGTTTCCACTTGTTTCATAAACTCTGCCCTCAACCGCTGCAGGTTTACAACACAGTGTTAACTCACCCACAGTGCTGTTAAAGGTGAAATTATATGTTCTGAGTGGCTGTCGGGGCTTCTATGAAAGTGGTGCATCTTAACTTATCTTGAACTTAAACATGTACTGAGTAAAAATAAATAAAACATATAGTTATTCTAGTTTTGTTGTAGGCAGTGCTTTATTCTGTGTAAAAGGAATTCAGAGAAAATGATTGCTGGAATAGTGGATTCAGACCGGTGTCTTTTGGTACCATCCTGTTAGTTTAATGTGACTATATCTGAACTCAAATGAAAGGTGTTTATAGCTGAGTCCAGGCTGTTGAAACGTCCAGACTCCACGCTTAAGGTTGATTTACCCGCTCATACACCGGCTCTTTAAAGTCTTGAATTTACAAATCTGCGTTTAATACCTTTTTTAAAGAGTATTAAATTTGATAGAGTAGGTTTTAAGTTATGTTGCCATAAACTTATTCACTGTTCTGTGTTTTTAAATGTCCTTCAGGCTTCAAAGAAAGTTAACGTTAGTCGACGCAGTTCCTTCTGTTCCAACCCAACAATTTATATTGAAATTAGGAACCAGTTATCGCTACCTTTGCACCCTGTTTGTCGAACAATTATCATGGATAATGGATCATAATGGATCATTAAATATATTTTGTGAAAATTAAGGCCTTTTTTAAACGCACTAAATTCAACGTCCAGCAGCATTAAAAAATAAAATACACAATTGTTGAAGATTTATTTTGATTATATAAACATTTAATACTTTTGATCTGAAATATAGTGTGATGATTGACGGGCCGAACCCTTTTAAATGGCTGTTGTTTATGAAGATGCATACATGAAGTCATAACATCGGATGCTTGGAAGGCACCATGCTGTGAGCGTGCTCATGCAGTGGCGAAAGGGCAGAGGGAATATGAGCTAATGTAGGGGGGGGCGGCTGATTGAAGGAGGAAGTATTCAGGAACTGGTTAAAGCCTGTGGATGGTTAACTGTCATAAAAGTGTATCTGCAGATGGATGTGGGCATTAAATGTGTTTAAAGTCAAATTAGATTTACTGATACCTGCACAAACCCTGATATAGCAGAGGATAGGTGGATTTTGGGGACATACCCTTGCTGCGGCCCCCCCCCCCCCCCATAGCGTAAAGCTCATTTTTCTTGATCACATTGAGCTGTATGTGGCTCCTGAACATCCATGACTGTTTATATTATCAGTGTAATTGGACCTTATGTTGGACACCCCTGACGTAGAGGGTCTGTGGGAGTGGTCTTAGGAGTCTCAGGTCCTGATTCTTAACCTGTAGAAGTCCAGGAAAGCTGTGTCCAGGCTCCATTAGTCCTGTCTTATTGGTATCTGTGGACAGACTCCTGGCGGTGCAGATGGAGAATACGGGTTATTCATTAATTAATCCAGTTTTATCTGGTGGTTAAAACATTCATTACTGCTGTACTTTAGTGTGTGGAGTCATCAGTGTCAAAGACGAGGCGTGTCCCTGTTCTGAGGCCGTGGACAGAAGTAATGAGTTTTCCATTAGTGTCTGTGGTTAAATAACTCTTTGCGCCGTGGTTTTCCTGTGTGTGTGTGTGTGTGTGTGTTGCACTAAATACTTATCGGGATGTTTTTCCCAAACGGTTGCTTCGTTGTAGGCATCGTCTGTACCAGGAGGACTGCGCCTGCGTCCTCGGCCACTACATCAAAGACCTGAGCGTCCTCGGCAGAGATCTCACCAAGACGGTGGTCCTTGACAACGCGCCGCACACCTACCCGTACCACGTAAGCTCCGCCCTGTTTGACGTTGAAGTGTTTTTATTGGTCCAAGTGTTCCGGTAACAAACCCACCTCCTTGTCCTCGTAGCTGATGAACACTATACCCATCAAGAGTTGGTCTGGAGAACCTGAGGACAGAGAGCTCCAGAGACTCATCCCCTACCTGGACAAACTGTCTGCAGCGGTGAGTGGACACCGTACCCCACGGAAATGTCCCCAGGGCGGGATGAATAAAGTATTCTATTGTTTTTACTAGACTCTCTTTAAGGTCATGTGTTTTATTTAGAAACTCCGATAAGACACTTTATTAATCTGACAGTGGAGAAATTCACAGTTATAAGTAATAAGTGATCGGCTTCATCTTAGATTTTCCTCCATTTTATCGGATCTCAGGTTGGACAGAAGGTTTGACATCTGTCATGTGAGGCTTTGATTGACAGCTGTGATTGATTTTTTCCTAACGGGCAGCTCTACTTTATTTGTGCACAAAACAGGTTTCACTGAGACTAGAAAGTTTGTTTCGTTACTTAAGGTTTAGAGCTTTATCAAGTTCCTTTGTGGTCCCACAGTGCCACTTCTTTTGTCCAAATATGGTCATATCCAGCTCCAAAAAGCCAGCATTCAATTTTGATTTATTTAAAAAAAAAAAAAAATCTTTATAGGCAGCATGGTAAAAAAGATACTTCAGAAATTTAAGAGATCGAAGTAAAAAGAGAGGTGAGATTTTTCAACAGTCAAAACCACTGTCTTTTTTGTCAGAAGGTGACGTTTCCACGGTAACTCCAGAGCCGCTGAACGTCTCAGTGGCTCATATCTGATGACCGTGAAAAGATGAACTGTATTTGACACCATTTATTTCCACGTATTGATAGGATTAGTGGATCCACAGGTTATTAAACACGTTACATCAGTGGGTACTTGTAGTTACAGTCGACTCTTTCGGTCTTTAAGGGTTTAAAGTGTGCGCTCGGTGAATAAAACGGGCTGTAATGAAGCCCTTTGGCCTCTTGGGGGCGGCACAAACTGTAAACACAGCGGCTGACTGAACCTCACGTTCATTAAGTTGATATGAACATCACACTGGTCTGTTTACACACGCAGCGTCATGTTTAGGTCAAATATTTACCGTGTCCCGGGGGCTGATCCAGGTCCTTCAGCCGCTGAACGTCCTCCTGCGTCTCCAGTTTGTTTGCTGTTTGTTATTTTACAGCAGCTTCCTGTGACGCTTCAATGAAGACTCGACCAGAGCAGTAACGAACCCTGTCATAAAAAACCTTTATTCACTGCACCTCATCATTCTGTAGTGAGAGCGTGGGTGAGCCTCTGTCTGGTTAATCTGGAGGATCTGCCGCGTTTCTCAGCTCCATATTTGACCGTTTTCAGAGGTTAATCTGCCGCAGCATCTGCCTGCCGTCCTCTCTCTGCCCCCCCCTCCCTCCCTCCCCATCGCCGGCCTCGTCGTTCGGCGCTGATATCTGCTGTCCTGTTGTTTCAGGAGGACTTTCGGGAGGTGCTGAAGAAGAGGACGGACCATTTCCACCGGCTGCGGTCGGAGGATTGACGCTCTTTGGGGGGGGGGGGGGGGG
>JAPSES010074225.1:0-10584 GCA_029822895.1 Maxillicosta whitleyi
GTCAAATACAAGGTCACCAATGCAAAGCCCACATTAATTACTATATGTGTTCTATAGTAACAAATCTATCTGCAATATTTAAATTCAAAGTACGCCAAACACATAAAATTAGGTCAATTTTGGACCGCTGATCTTGAAATTAGGTCAAGGTCAACTATCTTCCTTTCCGCCTTCTGCATGGACCCGAAGTACAATCATGCAAAGTTTAAAGAAAATCGGAGTAATAGCCTTAGAGAAATCTTCTGGACAAAGTTCAAGGTGGACGCGGATATGGTGGACGTGGCTTCGGAAATGACATAAACACATATAGCTCTGCACTTAAGTAGGAGCTAATGATGGGAGAATGGGATGGTTGTTTAAGAAATGAGAAACTACTCAGTGCATCACATTGGGTTGAAGAACATTTTTTTCACCTGAAACATATTATGTTGTGCTGCAAGTATCTTGTTGCATTGCATTGTGGGTGTTTTGCATACAGTGTTCTATTTTGCATTCATGTGTTTATGATAGTTTAGGTGCATGTGTTTGAAAATAATGTCACCTTTTTCACATTTAAATTTTTTTTTATGCTGTTTTCTTGGGTTTTTTTTGTTTGTTTGTTTGTTTGTACTGTTGTTTGTTTGTGAGTTTTCTTTCTTTGTTTCTTTCCTTTTGACTGTAAAACTGCTTTTTTGAGTTCAACCATTTGCCAAAATGCAGCTGGACTGGTTTAGAAAAAAAGTACAAAACTAAAAAAAAAACTACTGGACCAAAACTGCAACATGATTTCACCATTTGCATGATTTTAAAAGCCACTTTTCATTGGTGTTTTTATCTGTACACATTATAAGCTTTACATGTATGTTCACGCCAAATGTCACGCACTGAGGGTTAGGGTTAGGATTACAGTTACAGTTTGGGTTATGTGAACTGGAGATCTTGGCATAAATTGACATGCTATCAAATGGCGTTCAATAACATGCAAAAGGTCAAAAATCTGAATGTATGGCCAAATACCATAACAACTGGTCTGACATATAATGCTATTTCATGAGAACAATCTCCAAAATTCAAATACTTGTTCAGTGTGTTCCAGTTCACAGTTCATGTTCAGCATCCTACATCTCTTACTGATGCACATTCTCAGTACCTTATTTAGTAAAAAACCTAGAAATCTTTAATTCCTCTCTGTCTTTTTCTGTTCTTTCACTTTGTTTAGACACTGAAAACACACAGTAAAACAAAATGACTGAAGGGAACACACACACACACACACAGCACGTTTAATTGAAATACTGTCTTCGGAGGTTAAAAGGTTATGGGGAAAGAAGGAAATCAAAAGATATAACAACAAAATAATCAACTCTACCACATTAATGAAGCTGTTAAGGTCATTTTATATATTGTTATCCTCTTTGCCCTTAATACACAGAGGTTAAGCTTATGCACAATATGCCTACTGTTCCAATGTAAAGTCCAGAATCTCAGATGCGATGTTTTGCCTCTCTAATGTCACTGAATTTATCACCATCTACGTGAACAACATATGATGTCATATCTGGTAATACTGAAATCCTCAAACATAAGGTTAGATATCAAGTTCACTACAGGCAATATGATGCAAAGTTTATATTATGGTTGAATCAGAGAGTAAAATGCCTTCCATAAGCTCATGTTTTTATGAAGAAGTGGACATTTTACCTCAATACTGTGTTGTCTAGACTGCAATACTGGTTTAAATGACTGTAAAAAATATATAGTGATTAGATTCAGCTATAATGTTCACAAGTGTCTCTAAATTACAAAGATACAACATACAATATATTTAATCCTTTACCCCCTGAGACATTATTTCAATGGAACAGCCTGGTTGGGCTGTAGAAGTGTAAAAGCTGCTTTGAGTATGTGCTTGTGTTCCTTTTCTGTGGTTATGCTTTACTGTGTGTTTTGGGGACAAAACAGGGTAGAATAACAAAAAAAGACAAAGAGATGAATTGAAATTTTTCAGATTTGTACTAAATAAGACATTCGGAATGTACAGCAATAAGAGAATAGTAGTAGCTTTTGTTTTAGGGCTCTTTTTATTTATTTATTATTATTATTTTTTTTAATAAATCAGTCCAGCTGCTTTTTGGCACCTGGTTGAACTCCAAAATTCAAACAATAAAATAAAATAAAAATAAAATAAGGAAAATCACCACAACTCAACAACAATAAAGGACAAGGAAAATTGTGTAAAAAAAAAAAAAAAAAAACCCAAAAAACAACAACACCCCAAACCGTCTATTATTATTATTATTATTATAGCAAATCAGTCTCACTTACACATTACACAGGTGGTGGGTGCACTGAGCATGCTCAAATATCTATTGAAAAAACAATCTGTTTTATCGGCATGTTTTGAAAATATTGTCCAAACAGTTGAATTTTTATGAATCTAAAAATACATCATACATACAAAACATGTTGGGCTTCCCGGACTTTCAAGGCAGATAGGTGTGTTGTGTGGGAAAAGACCACGAACTAGCTATACGTCCTCAGTTGTCCGTGGTTTATTCAACGGTGGCCATTACAATAACAACCTGAATGGTGCACATGAACGCATCATCTTCACATCTGAGACAGCATCAGTCAATCAGACATGAAACATTGAACCAATAGTGCATTGCTTGCTTTATAAATAAAACCTTTCTAAGTGTATTAGCTTTTTAAACAAAATATGCAGTGATTTTGATACCACTTTAAATTTAATATTAAATTTGTATAAATCTCTATTTCCCCTAATTATTCAAATCTAAATATAATTTTATTGTACCTGTGTACTTCAGTACCAATACATATAAAGCTATCATAATACCTGAGGACAACTGGATCTCTGAATGACCCATAGAGATCATCTCACAAAAATAATGCACTGTTTAACATACAAAAAAGTAAGGCACTTTAACCTGTCACAAAAGCTCACCACAGACACGTCAGGGGCTAAAGTCTTCATAACTCTATGCAGTACAGGCATATTTTAAAGTGCAAGCAGTGTCTTAATTGTTCTATAAGTCAATATTAAATTGGTTTTGAGTTTTTAAATTCAATTATCACAGACACATCAAGAGGTGTACACTTCTCTATCAGATAATAATTTTAAGAAAAAGGTGTGAGAGTGTAAATAAACATTCACACAATTCGCATTCAACACTTTCTAAGGTGAGAAAAGCTCATGACACAGTTAAGTCAAAGCCAAAAAACACCATCCTCAAAACATATGATCTGATTAACCTTCTTCATTCAAGATCACACCACTATTTTAAAAATATTATAATGTGGTAAATTAAATTAAATACAATTATCACTTGGCCAAGAACAGAAATAAACACAAATGCCAAGCCTGTCAAATGTTTCCTATATGGTAATTTTCATGCATTGCAGCTAAAATTCACAAGTTCGGGGATTCACTTTGACAGCTCCGGTCCTTCCATATGAAAAACTTCTTTGAAATGTTTTCTAAAGAATGATGGAATGTTAATTAAAATACATTTGCCTGCAAGGTTGACATGTGTCTTGCCCTAAATGTCTTGTGTTTCTTTATTCTAACTTTGATTGTCCCCTCATTCCTGCCTTTAAATCTACAGCGGCACATTTATTCTGTCCTTGGGACAGTCTGCAGTAAAGCCTCCTCATGAATCAGCCACTGGAACATTTATTTAGTGAATGTGGGCAATGAATCTCATCCAATTAATCTCTTTCATAACGGGGGATGACAAATTGTAGCATCAAGATGCTTTTGAAATTTTTGTCCTTTTGCTTTAAAATGTGTTAGCGATAGAAATTCAGGCACCTTATTTTAAAGTTAAAAACTAAGCCCATTAATATATCGGTATATCTTTTGCTACATCTGATCATAAGTTTTGATACAAGGTGGATGGTGTTTTTATAGATTCAGTAAGTGTCTGGTTCCAGTTATGCAAAAACCTTTCTGTCCCTGTGACTCACATACTTAAATAGGTTAACCCATAACGACCCATTGCTACTTTTGTGGCAGTTCTCGAATGAATATTTTCTCTATTTAACATTTCTTAAGTGATTTATTATAATATTATTATCTGTATCCGGCATTTTTGTAGATGTAGATGTTCACAGAATCTCAGATTAAAGTTGAAGGATATTATATTGGAAAAAGTGACGTTTGGCACAAGCACGTCTAACAACTATCATTTATGAAAATACAAAGGTTTTACTGGTGAATCAGTATTTGACAGTGTTGACATGTTCACTACAGAGCCTCAGAACATCCAAACGGGTCATATCTGATGACCATGAAAAGATGACAAATTGTATCTTACCTAAATTGTTCATCATATCAATAGGTTTAGTGGTTCAGAGGTTATTAAACCATGAAGACCCAAACAAAGTCTTCTACCGATCTAAACCGTTTATGTTGATCCACTAATCCTATCAATACATGTAAATAATTGGTGTAGTGGGACCACCTAATCCTCAGCTTTAGTTCATTGTGGAGGTAAACTCCTCCAATGAGGGAATGAGGGAGGAGTTTTATCTCAGTGTTTCCCTCATGATAACAGGCTCCATCCATGTGTGTGTCTCTCCCGCAAGCTAACACCAATGGAAAGAAACAATGAGGTATTGAAGGGTAGGTAATGAAAAATTGTTAGCAGTCAAGGTGGCCCTGGAGGAGTGGTGGCATTGGCCAGAGGGTCCCAACTCCCATTCATAGTGTGGACAGATCACCAAAACATACATTCGCAAGGCTAAACACCTGTATTATAGACAGGCCTGTTTGTCATTGTTCTTCAACCATTTAAACTTTACCTTGTCTTAAAGGCCCGGTGGGAAGTGGGAAGCCGGATGCCCTCTTCCATTTCTATGAGTCAGTGCCCATGGCCAAAGACCCTGAACCCATCCTTCCACCTTCCCATGTGGTTGGAGTGGTCAATTGGTCTATAGAAGACTAGGTCAGGTGGGAAGCTTGTGCAAGTCCAGCACCTAGCAACTGTCCAAAGGAACAATTATTTATTCCCTTTGCACTAAGGTGACAGGTCATTCACTGGGCTCATATTTCCCTGCTGACTTGTCTTCCAGGGGCCTGCAGCACTTCTGCCAGAAGTTCTGGTGGCCCTCACTTGACTAAGACATCAAGAATTGCACACTATATGTGCCCGTAATAAGACCTCCTCCAGGTTCCAACGAGGTTTGCTCCAGCCTTTGCCCGTTCCTAGTCAACTGTGGTCTAGATTTTGTCACAGGTCGCCATTCATCAAAGGGTAATACTACTGTATTAACAATTGTAGACAGATTTTCCAAGATGGTTTATTTTGTAACCTTGCCTAAATTGCTGGCAGCCAAAGAAACAGTCAAGATTTTACTTACCATGGTAGTCAGACTCCATGGTGTCCCTTGGGATATTGTGTCGGACAGGGGTACCCAATTTTCCTCAAGAGTTCTGCTCTCTCTTAGGTGCCACAGCCTGCCTAACACCAGGTTACTATCCACAATTGAAAGGGCAGATGGAGTGCCTCAATCAAGAACTCAAGACCTGTATGTTGCTTGGTGTTGCAAAATCTGGCATCCTTGAGCGAGCACCTGATGCTGGCCTGTAGTACACCCATAGCACCCTGTCTACTTCTGCCACCAGTCTGTTACCTTTTCATTCTGTGTATGGTTTCCAACCTCCTTTGAGATGAGGAGATGGTGTGGGAGAAGGTGTGGGCAGCTGCCCGCAAGATCCATGTCACTTGAATGAAAGTGGCAGTACCGGGACTGGGGCAGCAGGTTTGGCTCATCACCTGGGATCTCCCACTTAAAGTGGAATCCAGGAAGTTGACTCTCAGGTTTGTTGGCCCATTTCCGGTGTTAGTAATACAGTTTCTGTGTGTCTCCGTCTGCCCAGGTTGCTCCGTTCATCCTACGGTTCATGTGAGCCAGCTCAAGCCGGTCGTCCAGAGTCCTCTGGTTCCTCCAGTTATGCCTCCTCCACTCTGGACAATTGACGGGGGTCTGGTTTACATGGTCAAGAAATTGCTGGCCATCAGAAAGAGAGGCAGCGGTCACCAATATCTGGTAGATTGGGAGGGTTACGGTCCAGAAGAAAGGATGTGGGTCTCCTTCAGTTACATCCTGGACAAGCAACTGATCACAGATTTTGATGCTAGATGAACTGCCATGCTTGGTCCGTCAGGAGTTGGACCTGCAGGGGAAGTACTGTCATGCACCGGTGTTTATGTTAAGTTGGTTTAGGGTTTTTTGTTTTTGTCTTTTCCTGTTCCTTGTCTCCCCTAACTCCCTCATCGCCTGCACCTGGTGTTCCTCCTGTGATTACCCACAACTGATTGTGATCCCTGCTCTCCTTATATATTCTCCTCTCTCCCTTTGTCTGTCAGTGTGTCATTCATGTTCCCATGCAATGATCTCCTTGTCTGTGTTTCTCAACCCTTTTGTTTTGAATCACAGATTGCTATCCTGTTTTTTGGATTTCAGATTTTTGTTTTGCTTGACCATAAAAACCCCTTGAAATGATCAGTAGCCTTGTCATCTCGTGCATTTGAGTCCACACCAGGGTGCTGTACCCTCACAAAAGTCATATGGGAACTGCCACAAAAGTAGCACTGGGTCTTTATGAGTTAAACATTTCATATCAGTAGATAATTTTGGTTACCAATGGTTGTTTGGGTCTTTATGGGTTAAATCATAGATTTAAGAGATTCTAAATATGATGTTATTAAGCTTTACAAACAATTATATTCATATGTGCATCACCAAGAATTGAACCATGAGATGATAAAAAACCTCATGCAAACTGTTAAAAAAGAAGATTGAGTTTAATAATAAGGTAGTGTTAACAGATAATCTGGTTATGTTTCAGCCAATTACTGTAAAAAATCTATGTAAAACTAAATAATCAGAGAAAAAATATTATTTAGATGTATTTTAAAGTCACTGACGACATTTTTTTTTTTATATTCTCACATCATTATATTGCCTTTTTTTTTTTTTTTTTAAATGTAATGATAGCTCAACGGCTAAAAAGATTTTTTTTTTTTTTTAACTTGGTTTCCATGCAGTACATTCATTTATTATGAACTCCTTTTAAAAATAAATTATATGAAAAACAAGAAATGTGACTGAGTTGAGTGGAAATTAATAAATCATGGAAACAAAATGTTATTCAGTATCATTCAATAGGTTTACTTTAGAAGAAAATTTCAAATCTTCTTATTAATCTTTTTGTGAAATATGACCTTAAATCTGTTGCATTTTTTTTTAAGAAATATTCTACAAGTCTGAATCTACTTCTGTAAATTAATGCAATTATGGTAAATATTAAGGCAAGTTAAAATTACAATTGATTAGACATTTTAATTGGATCATTTTAATCTTTTAAATCTGCTAATAATATTCAATGTATGCTTTTTTGATACATGTTGTTGATGATGTTAAAAAGTTTATAGTCTTCAATCATTTCAAGATTTAACTTTTAACTTATCCTGGAAATTTTCTCCCCTGTTAGATAGGTAGGTAACTAGGTTGATATTCTATTAGACTGTATTGGGATACATATAACAGAGTGTGAAACAAATGTGTCTTGTAATTGTCTGAGATTATAATCTTTAGAGTCCATGAGCTCGGCTAGCAAGCATTTGTAAAAGTTAAATATGATTATGATTATTATGAATGCAAAATATCCTGAAAATGTTATGAAAAAAATTCTAAGAATTCTAAAACCAAAATGTTGTCAGATGTGACAAATGTCCCTTATTTATACAGCAACCTAGTCTGGCAAGCGCCAGACTAAATCACAAGTGAGATTTAGTCTGGAGACCACCCATTCATTTTCTCGTAGAGAGTTGTGGTTTCCGTAGCCGTTGATTGGGCGGTACGAATGTCTATCATTCGCTGGGGAGAACCCATCCTGCCTTGCGCGCGATGACGTGTGTAGCGTGTAAACGACTCTAACACTAAATGCTTTTCATCTTTTAAAGTGAACTTACGTTCTAAACTATTTAGAACACTGTCCAGAGCTTCTTCGAAAGACAGCTTCGCATCTGCTCCCGCCATGATGGATTCGCGAAAGAAAACTACTAATTTCCATTTGTCAAATAGTATGCGTCATCGTCTTTCGTCCCTCCTTGTTCTGTGATTGACCGCCAGATCGATGCGAGGATTTCGGCCATGGTCTCCAGGCTGTCGAGCAGTTCGAAAAGAATGCGCAAGGCAGCATGGGTACTCCCAGGCTAACAGCAACCCTGTCTAAGAGGGAAAAAAAAACATGCATATTGTGTAAAAAATATGGGGGAAAAAAAACCCTTTGACAAAGTGGATAAATTTGCTCTGTTTTTCCAACATTTAAACTGGTTATCAAATATTGGTGACCAGGGAGACAATGCAGTGCCTTCAGGCAGTATCAGTAGTCACACATGTGATGTGTTTGGCAGGGAAATTACACTGCTACTTCAAAACGAATCAGTGAAGCTAGAAAAGGTGACCTTAATATCAGGGTGCATGCTACAATAAAGCATGATGAGTAAAATTACAGTAATTTCCCTTCTGACACTCTTTCAACTGGTTGAATCCACTTCTGTGGAAAGTGACATACAGGCATTTTTGAGGGAATCTAGAAACATCCATCAGTGCTGATGGTGAAGACAGGAAGGCTGATTAGGCTGCCGCAGGACACATCACTATCAACTGTGTCCCCAAAGCTTCAATTACCTGCTAGAAAATGCAGATTGTATCACAGGACTGCTCTCCAATGTCCTTGCAAAGTGGCAGTAGTAAGTACACCAATCTAGGTTATTCTCTGTCGGGTTTCCAAGGTGCACAGCGTGGGCCAGTATTTTCCTTTTCATACAGGACCAAGTGGAGAGAGTGTCCCTTTTGATTAAACGTTTGGACAAAGCTGCGGTGGGAGAACCGGAACAGGGTGGCGTGGTGCCGTCACCACTCTGCAGGTCTGCACGCCTGCTGCTTAAACCCTGTGGAGATAAGTTCACACATCCTCAGTCACTCACACCACAAGAAGCCCAAGGATGGTGCCCCAAGTTGAATGGCATGTAGCTTAATGTAGTTTTCAATCAAAACAGTTCTTTTCTGCAAGTAGAGAAGAAGAAGCACTCATGGATGTTTGCAGCCTCCATCATAACTTTTTTTTTTTTTTTTTACTGCATTCATTTACTGAAGGGACGTGTATACATCAAGATACTCTGACTACTTCCATTTTATGCCACTTTATCCTTATTTTCTGCTACCTTTTATGGGCCAAATCAGTGGTGGGTTGGGTTGCTAGGCTCCCGCCTCACCTATTTCACATGAAGAGGAAGACAATACAAATCACCTAATATAATTTTACAAAAATATTAATATTTAAATAGACAAGCTATACAGGATACAGCCTGTGAGTACCATGTTATAATGTGCATTTAAGTGTAGTTTAAAATTTTTTTTTGGTTGTTTAGTGAACATTCAAGTAATGTGTTTCCTGTTTGGAGCACAGAAATCTGGAGGATTAAGTGCACCTTTTAAACTAATTTTAAAAATGTCTCTGGGATTCATTGAAAAATGGATCATTGCGAAACTCTAACCATTTTTTCCCCAAAATTTTGACTTTAAAGATACTGCAACATGGGAGTAATATATGTGTCATTGCAGATTTTACAACACATGAGTGTATACTGCTTTTTTGGAGGGGGAAAAAAGTAACACACAATATTTCACTGACTCGCCTTTAACTTTGATTACAAGGTGCAGTCATCATAGCAACATTATGACATACAATGCTTATGCAATGTCCCAACAAACATCATAATATTTTTTTCCCTTCCAGAATTACATACATTAAGATCCTGTCTTAATGATAGGAGAGTGGGGTCACAGTGTAAATTCTTCTCAATCAAATCCCATAATGCCCGAGGATGAGGAGGCAGATTCACACAGCAATAGCACCTTGATTTTTCTTCCCTTTTGTAAAGTTTTAAAATTTTTTTTGCCTTTTTTTTTGTTTTACTTCAGCGTGAATAAACCCATTTCAAACACAAAAAGCTGTCCATGTTTTCCTATGCCTAACATAAACTTGGGTAACAATACTGCTCTGCTGACCTCACTAACTATCTGTTTACAGTCTGTCCTTGCATTATGTGTCTATGTATGTAATATAGAAACCCGAATATTTATGTTCATCTTAAATGCCAAACAGGGAATATTTGTGTTTTTCACCTCTGGTTTGGAATATAGGCTTATAAAGCTCCCACACCAGACCCTTGAGTGATCCCGCTTTACAATGACTTGGCTCCACTTGGCACTTGGCCTATGGAAAAGTAAACCGATTGTTGGGAGCACCAGTTAAGTACTAGCTCTAGAACTGGCATTGAACTAGCACCAAGTTCTTTTTTGTCAAAAAGTGGTAAAAATATGGTTCAGGTCTGGACTCAGGTCTGGAAAAAATCCATTGATGTTGAGAGCTGGTCCTTCATATTCAGGTTCCATTGACCCCATTATTTGGACACATACCATTACTGAACCTAGACCTAGACAACTGAATCAACCCCAGCTCTTAACGCTGGGGGGGGGGGGGGGGGGGGGGGGGGGGGGGGGGGGGGG
>JAPSES010074226.1:0-10584 GCA_029822895.1 Maxillicosta whitleyi
AATAGCCTTAGAGAAATCTTCCGGACAAAGTTCAAGGTGGACGCGGCTTCGGAAACGACACAAACACATATAGCTCTTCACTTACATGGGAGCTAATAAAACTAAATATATGCAGCCATAAATAATTGTTCCAATTATACCCTGCTTACGTTCTACTTAAAAAAAAATACATCAAAAGCAGCATAATATGACAAAATAATCAAAAATCGTGCATTTCTTTAAGTAGATTATTTACTTCATAATTAACAGATAACAGCATAAAGGTTATTTTGCATGCTGAGTAATAAAAAGCAAGGGCTGCAACTCGCACTTAAATGTCACTCAGTAAACAGACATTATACTTAGACATTCTTTTTTAATGCTTGGCACCGAAAGAACTCACAGTTTGCAGTTTTGGAGAACACATAGCTGTTACACCAAGCAAAACCCAGTTCTTCTGCTGCAGTCTGTTTCTGTCACACATGCAAAGCTCATACACAGCATCTCAGCAGGTAGCCAGAGCCAAAAACAACCAAAAGATTACTACCCACTGTGTGTTGTCTTTTGTGATTTTAGATGTAAAAGACCTAAACACATGACATCAGACATTAATGCCTCTATCTACAATGCTAAGGGGAGCCAGAATAACATCAACAGTAATAAGGAGTATAGAGTTCAGTCTCCAGAATAGTATTGTTCACACTGAAGGGTGTGTGAAAGTCAGAATATAAAATAGCGTCTTTTGAAAACATGGTTGCCCTTTCCTTAGACACTAAGTAATGGGTTTAAGCAGCTTACAAATGTATCTGTAATGCAGCACACATCACCCAAAACTGATCCAGAACTGATTGATGAAGATACGTGCAATAACCACACAGCTTATGAAACGTCGTTTTGAAGAAATTAAATGAATTTTACTCATAAGTGCTTCTATATCGGTAAAGCTGAGTTACCATAATATTCATAATCATGTCATTTTTCTGGCTTGTATTATCTGCTGTGACCTGAATTAAGGTAATAACTTAAAAAACGTATGTCTGCTTCAGTAAAATAGATCACATTTTGATTAATCCCTGCCTACAGCAGAGATTGTCAACGAAGATATAGGGATATTGTTTTGAGAAATGAGGAAAGAAGATAATTTTTTCAGCCAGAAAAAAAATATCAATGCCACTTGCACAATGACAGCCATATAAAACACTCACAAAACCCTTATCGCTGTTTAAAATTAATCTTTCAGCCTTGATTTATTTTTTAAAGGTAGATTTTCTTAAAAACTCTTGAGGCAACTGATGGCATTGGGAAAGGTGACATTACTTCTTTTCACCAGCAGTTTCCTTATTATAAATCACATTTACAGGCAGAGTGCAAAATTAAAAGTTCTATTTAGACATTTCTGCAAAGCTCATATTGCACTGCCACCACTTTCTGGACCAACTTTAGTTTTAATAAACAATGAGGAAAAACTAATTTAGTCTTACATGTATATGGTGACGTACCAACCCTTACAAAGGCAATGCAGCGGTCAGCGTTTCTTGTTGGTGATGAATAAATCTAGTCATTTTCTCTGATGGTTATGCAACTAAAACAGGCTCTGTTGTGCTGAACTTGTCTTCCTCTTGCTTTTACTTTGTTGTCAGTCTTTAAACTAACAGATAAGTCTTTGACAGGCACTGCTGCTTTTCCTGTTCACAGTCCTCTGTGTATTACAGCTCGCTCAGTGATGATGCAGATGATTTTTCCTGTGGTAAGATATTGGGTTATAAGGGAATCTTGCTGACACACAACATAAAACCAGTTTTTCTTATGTCTAATAATCCCAAGGAGGGAATCATATATTATAACACAGCGTGAATTTTATGCAGTATTTGCTTTGCACTAATCACAGACCCTCTGGCAGAGGGTTGCCTCAGTTCAACTTCCAAGACAGTTTGGTTTGTTGCTCAAGCGCTAATGTTAAAATTTTTAGCTTTATATACACATTCACAAGCACTTTCATGTGCACGTAGATGGCAGACTATGCAATGTATTGCACGCATTCATATTCTTTTCATTTTGTGAGTGGGAAAAATAAGGGGGGGGGGGGGGGAGTGCTACACGGTTCCATTACACATGAAAGCAACTTATGATGACTTGTAAGTACATGAAGGCCATAGCTGTGAGGAATATCAATAGCAGGGAGACAACAGTGTGATTATTTTTCTTTGTGTGTGTAGATGTGCGTGCCTGAGCATGTAAGAGACTGAATGCATTATTTTTTCTGACTTTGCATTCGTTGTGTGGGTGTGTGTATCAGCGTATGCAAACATGGACATGCATGCATTTCAATATACAACTCCATCGTGGTGTGTATCTGCATGTGTGTAACTGTGGATATCCATACAATGTATTCTTCTTCGTCTTTTATTTGTGATCCGGGTTCCTCATGAAGACAACGGGGGTTCTAACGGGGTTCAGTCACTCAATGACAGAGGCTGTCACTCAGCAATAGGACTCCCTCCATCTTTTCACTGCTCATACCCTGCCCTCTGCTCAGCTGTCTCACTGGCCAGCAAATGATGGGAAGTGACAGCCAAGGACAGCGATGTGCTCATCCACAGCCTTGGAATTGAGTCACCATGCAAAGTAGCAGCATGCTTCACATAAACACACAAACAGGCAGACACTCAGGCACGAGTGTCCACAGACAGACGTAAGCATATTTAGACCTGCAGAATCAGACTCTTGCACAGGTACCTTAGTTATAAAATCCTTATTTAAACGAGATATGATATTTTATTATATTGGATATTGCACCAAAATATAGATGCAACTCCAGTGGGGTATTGTGATGAAGTAGAAGCTACTTTTTAAATAAACTCAATACAGTTTGATTGTGAATGGTCTGTTTTTTCCTTTAACTGATAAGTGATCAAAACTAGTGATATTCATTCCAAGAAATTATGGAGGCAACTATTCAAGAACCGAAGGCGTTTGGCTCTGTCAGTGGTATCAACCCTTATCTCTATTGCTACGGCTGTGGAATATGAACAGTATTTGTTTCTCTAATTAACAGCAAGATGTTTCTTAACTCATCTAATGAATACACATCATGTTTTATAAGATGAGATCATTTGCTTCACCTTAACTAAAGAAGTTTGTACATCACAGTTGTAGTTGGGAGATAAGGTTTCGATCATTTTTAAATGCTACTACTCTTTTGGTTAAATACAGCATGAGCAGATAAGCAATGATAACTTTACTATACATAATATGGCTATTGAAGTGACCTTAAAAGGGGAACAATTTATACGCATTGAAATAAATGGCAGTATTGCTCTGAATTTATCTTGATGATACATTATTGATCAAATACATCCCTCTTATTACTTTGTGCCATACCATGAGGTGAGCGGAATCTTGTTCTCATGAGTTGCCTAGGCGCCAAAGTGAAACTAATGAAACTACATCTTATTCATAATGAGACTGTGCTTTGGGTCCTTCAAAGGAAAGGTTGGTTTTATTAAAAATTTATCATTGAAAAGAACCTACAATGAAGCGTGATGCATTGTCGAACTGCTACAACATGCATTATTAAAAAACAACACAGATCACATTTAAGCAATCTGAGGAAAGTGCAAGCCTCGCACTGGTCCAATTTAGCGCTACTTGTGCTAAATAGAATGTGACATAACAGACAATATATTAAGCAAAATGCAGTAAAATCATAGATGAATAATGAATGCTGACTTTTACTTCTTGTGGTGAAATGGGACTTTGACTTTGTATTTTTTCCTCCTCATTATAGTGGGATTGTGTATTTCTAAAAGCCAGAGTAAATTTTAAAAGCCAGGGGAATGGCTGATGGAGATTTTAATACCAGAATCTGCAATGTTTTAGTATAAGCTTTGGAGAACATTTTAAATGAAAGGTTTATGAGACACTTAATTTGAGCCGTGTGGGCAGTCCAGAGAATTCAATAAAAGAGCAGACCTTTTACTGTCAGAGAATTGTGCTTTAATCCAAGGGGGGCAGTTTGCAGAGACAGGTAAAATAAGAGTGAAAATATGCTAACCTTTGTAGTGAACAAAGACACAACAGCCTTGAGAAGAGGCCCCCCCACTACACACGGCTACACTGAGATCTCGCAGAGACATTAACACATCTAGACATGAAAGTAGTGAGTCTGGGATGACTTCACAAACTTTGCTGAGCTCCAGCAGTGGCTAGCTCCCTGGGGCCCAAAACAGATCACGTCTCGCATACGTTGGATTGTGTGAGGCCAGAGAGATGCTTGGCCTTGGTACACAGGAGTTGAGGCCTTGAGGGCTAAAACACCAAGCAACAGACAATGATGTCCTCTATCCGTCTCTCTTCTCAAAGCCGATTAGAGTACTGGGGGCCCAGGAAAAGTGACTATATCATCCTTGTCCGTCTGGAGACAGCTTTTTCTCAGCCAAACCTCCAGAGAAAAACTGACAGAGCGCTGAGGGATGTGGCTAAAATCACACAGAGACCTGTGAGTTTAGGAAACTTTGCATCATTGTAGAGCGTTTAACCTTGGAGGGTGTATGTTTACTGGCTCAATCAATCAGTCTATAAATAACATAAAATGGTCACACCAACAGAAAACGTTGCTTTGGCTGTGTCTAAACTGTGTCTGAAAGCTGGATATATGTTATTTAAGATCTGTCAAAAGGAATGACAAATGTGCACAATTAGAGTTGGTCGCTATTGCGGTAATAGTAAAAGTTTTGTATTTAAGTGGGAAACTCATTTTTCACTGACACTTCCAGTTGGCTGTCATGTACAGCAGATACCCATCCTCCTGAAATAGTACCGGATATGAAACCGTGTATGTCCTGTATATATGTGTGTGTAGCTGCCTTTCTACCAGTCTATCTTTTAGATCCTAATGAACTATCTGTCTGTTTAGATCTAGCATGTTCTAGTACGTGGTTTAATTTTCAGAATATTTCACAAATATTTTTAGATATGTCATATCTGACAAGTAATAATAAGGAAACATTCTTGGGACTAATTTGACATATATAATCCTCACTACCCGCTGGCTATAGTCTGTCCACTTACATTCATTTAAGGTAAAGGCAGGAAGGGTAAAATTGTTCATTGCAAGGATCCAGGCAGCCAATTGTCCCAGGAAATGACCAGTCGGTACAGAGAGAACTGTCAACCTAATCAGACCGGAGGAAAATCTGCTCCCCTGACAGACTGACAACCACAGCCAAGGAAAGGTGCTGCTATCCAACCACTTCCTAACACATGTACTGCACTGTATTAACACTAAATGATATACAAAATGTAGAAACTGGTTTGCTTTACAGTGCATCCATTGTGATATACATGCACTTATTGAAATAAATAAATAAATAAATATATATATATATATATATATATATTTCTTTGTGGTACACTGTATTACAATTGATGTGCTATATACTGTACTTTGCAAACCAATCAGAATAAACCAATATTGTTTGCCATATGTCAGAACTCGGCTCTGCATCCATTTCTCTTCAGTGCCTGAAGACACAATAACAACAGGACAAAACTATACTCCAGAAGACATGTTCTGTTCCTGCGCAGCCCCACTGAGTGTGTCAGTGTCCTTGTCTTGTTGCTGAACTTATGAAGCTGAGAACATTTGAATGCAAAGCCATGATTCTTTGTTTAACTTTGTTAAAAATTTGAGAGTTCAATACACATTTTCTGTAGAAGACACCGCTTCAAACACGAACCACATGAATTGCAAACTATGAGAAGGTGTTTGTTTTAGAGATACTGAAGGAAAATCACTTGATAATTACATTGTATGTTGCTTTGAGCCAGGACCTTCCCAAGAAGACATTCAAGGTGTTGCCTGTCTTACTTTGGAAAAATGTGAACTCATCATGAACTGCTGGAGAAAAATATCTTGACGGACTATTTCTGTGAAGAAGCTAACACTTTTTGGAAACATGTCTGAAGATGGCTACAGTATACTTTATCTGATCGAGCTTTCAACAGTAATCTTTTGTACTGCTGCCACCTCGCTACCTATTTAGTTTCACTTACTCTTAATCAAGTTTTCTTCAATGTGGAGGGAGTTTTATAGCAGTAAGAAACAATAAGTGAAAGGACTAGAGTGCATGGCCTGCTAATGGGACTATT
Source organism: Maxillicosta whitleyi (assembly GCA_029822895.1). Taxonomy (NCBI): domain Eukaryota; kingdom Metazoa; phylum Chordata; class Actinopteri; order Perciformes; family Neosebastidae; genus Maxillicosta; species Maxillicosta whitleyi. Next base: position 6,130 of record JAPSES010074226.1, read on the forward strand.
TCATTCCATTTAAAAGGGTAATATTTTGCCCAGCTGTTTAAATAAGCATTGCTAATGTACCTCAGGGGTTTGACAAAGCGTTGTCTATCAAACGGGGATCCATTTGGCAGTGCCACACTGATTATTGTTTTTAATTCCCTGCTGTTTCCACTCAGGTTTGTTTCTATCACACAGGGTAACCATGCTATAGTTCCCCACTGTAGTTTGGAGTTCACAAAAGTTCCTCCCTGAACAATACAATGCTTTAACCAAGTCTGTGTGCTTCTTCCACAACATATACTTTAAAAAACAAATCAAGTCAGTCTCCGTAGTCATTCCGGCATATTTGTGTAAACTGACACCTAGCAAATCAGTGACTGGACACAGCAGACAATTTCTCTAAAGACTGAAATTTGACTTTCACCAAAGAGTTTGGTTGCCAGCTGGGGAAACATGGATGAGATTGCAGACCCCTGAGCAAGGTATTTAAATGAGGCTGCCACATCTGTGTTTGCTCGACTACAGGGGGTAGATCTTACTACAAGCCAAGGAGCTGGAGGCTGAGATGATGAGCTTGTGAGGTCTGTGTTCAGCTTGGTCAGTTCCTCTCTGACTTCAATCAGATTCTCTGTTAGAGGAATTTAATTTGCATCACACGCCTCACCAGTCAAGTCTCCCATTTTATCAAAGCATTTTCAGATGCATCACCCCTACTGACAAGTCTTAGTCTGGTCTGAAATGCACCTCAGCATTTAAGCTTTACGATGGACCCCAATGGTGGAAGCAATACCTCAGCTATTTTGTGTCAAAAGCAAAATATCATTTTCAATTTTATATGATTATGTTCCCTATATTGTAGCTCGGCCCAGCTACACAGGAAGGTAGGCACAGTGTCAGAATGACTTAACCCACTGGAGAACTGATTTTGACCCAGTCTGTCAACCCAGTTCGAGGAATTCCACTTCCCTCACCGTCAAGGTCTGCCCGTCACAGAGAGGAGGTTATGTCAGGGAGAAGTACAAGCATTGACTAACCAAATTGGACATGAAATGCTATTAGCCCTCTAGCTCTTAATGTTCACGTTGATTGGGGCCTGTCATTAGACATTTTCCTCTCCTGATTGGAAAAGGTGATCAAGGATTATCACCACTGTTTGAAATAATGCTCAGACCACTGTGCATCTTAGCCACATCTTGCGTTTTATTGTGTAGTTTGTCATATGAAGAAGGTTCTCCCAAAGTTACTAATTGATCCCCAGTCTGCTTCATAATCATGAGCCAAAGTACTGTAAAGTGAGTGTTTGTGTGATCATATCATTTTATCGGCAGTCATTACTTTGTGTTTACTGCCACATAGGGTTCTGTAGAACACATACAGCTGTCCGTTGGTTCCATTGACTGTTACATAGTCAGATCAGATTTTTGTTTTGTTTTGCTGAGTCACATTTATCTTTTTACATCACATGTATCCTCAACTTTAGCACATGTAGTCATTTAGATGAAATGTGAAATGATTACATGTTATTGCTGTACTTTTTACTATTATTTTTATTATTATGCAGATGTAAATTATCTCACTCATCATCAATGGGTCTTAATTATTCAACCACATTTGTAATTTTTACATGATACTAACACTTCCTACCCCACAAAAAGACTTAATGATATGGGGTATGTAGTGTGGGTTTCAGGCTTAAATAAGTCAGAGGGCACGTCTCTTCAGTTTAAAAAAGATTTATTTCCTGACAAAGAAGCTAGAACAGATATCCAGGTTAATCTCGCTTTCCCTGTATGCCTGTAGTAAACAGGCCTTGCAACAGCGTAGCTGAGAAGAACACCACCTGTCCCTACCCGGTTGGTTTTATACAATTTATGATATGATATGACATCTTCTCCTTTGGTCCAATCAGAAGGTGCGGGGTTGACGTGCGTCACCGTTCGCCCATGTCGTCCCTTAGTCTGGTCCGAACTGTATTGTGTATCAGCATTCTATATCAAGCCTCAGGGTCCGTGGGGGGAAGGTTAGTATCTGTGTGTAGAGTGTCCCTGACACTATGTGCCTGGTCTTACTTTATCTGGAGTTGTTATTGTTCTGGGAGTTTGTTATTGTTCTGTGAATGTAGCTGCTGACTAGATGTGAACTGGGAAAAACATTTAAACTGTAGTTATAGAATTGAGATACAACAGGTGTAATCAAAGCATAGTGAATAAGTACATTCCTTCATTTGTAATTAAGGCACAACAAGTGTAATTAAAGCATAGTGAATAAGTACATTCCTTTAGGTATAATGCTGTCTATGCTCCCAGTGTTATTTGTTTTTTGGAGGTCAGATTATAGATAGACCAAACTCTGAAATCTTTTCTTTTACTTTTTCATTCACTATTTTAGTGAAAAAAATAAGTTTTTCCTCCTGTATTTTCTTGTACTGGAACCAAATAAATAATGTTTATTCATGTAAATGGACAGACTTGGTGTGTCGAGCAAATATTTATTTTTTTGTCCAGCATGTTGTGCCAAAAGAATCCTATCTGTCAACTAATCTTTAAAACAAAGATTCAACCTTGGCCCCAACATCTTTCTGTGCAGCAAGGAGCCTTGGAAAAATGGAACACTTTGAGGCCAAAATGGCTTTTAAAACTTGCAGGGCCAAATCTACAAAAGCATCTCACAGCAGTGGAATTCAGGGTGAAAGTCACAAGAAACTGTGAAAATAGATAGTACCAATGTAGCAACTGTATTATGTATTTGGATGGAAATGAGAGAATATTCATGCATTTGGTGTAGCGACTGGGTAGCCTAGTGGTTAACGCCACTGGCTTTGGTGTGGAAGATTGCCGGTTTGAGACCCAGGTGGTCCCTTGGGAAAGGTCTGTACGCTATACATCCCTCAACCTGTAGCCATAACAGGGCAGTGTCTCATTGTACCAGTCCCAAGCCGGGAGGGTTGTGTCAGGAAGGGCATCAGACATAAAAACCTGTGCCAAATCAACATGCGAATGTCTACTCTATATAAATAATATACATCAACTCAGCAGATATCACTGCTGACTTTGATGTATTATACCAGGATTTGAGTCCTGGCAGGAGCGGTAACAACATTGTCGTCTTGCCACAGGCTAACTTCTACTTTTTTTTTGTTTAATTGTTTATTTAAATCAATATTTTAAAATAGTGGTGCATGTGTTTTGGTGTATCCTAGAGTTGATATGTGGTTATCTGAAAACCAACTCTCATAGCCTACTGTGCCCCATCAAAAAATAATTTCAGCAGTCCCCACTGGTTTTGAGTACATACATAGAATAAGCACCGATGGTCAGACTGCTTGATAACATATGTATACATCCTTATCATCCAATTCCAGAGTGTAACAGTTCCAGAACACACAATATTAATGAGCATCAAATTCTGATCGATCTGCTTTTAATGAACATACATAATGAATTAACATGTGCTGCATCATGTTTAAATACACATAGTCACTTTTGGAGTTTGGAGACGGTGTGACACCTGAATAAAACAGAATATCAGTACAATTGCGTCTGCAAAATCCCATGAATATTCAGTCAGACACTAATGAAATAGATTTCAGATGTGCCTGAATTATATTAACAGCTAGAGAGCCTGTTTTTGTGGACATTTCAGATGATTGTGCTATAGATATGAAATACTATGGAACCATGAGTCTGAGTTTGTGCTTGTGGCAAACTGTGTGAGCATGTCTCCATCTGAGGGTTTTTACTATTTCTGCTTTCATTATGGATCAAACGATGTGCTGACGCACAGAGAAACACCTGAAATACCAGAAACCTCAACACAAAACAAGAGCAAATTCCACTCAAGTGCGAACCTTTGTGGGCATGTTTCTAAGCTGAATTAACTTGTTTGATCTTAATTAGACTCATTTATTTAATCCATAGAAGATGCTGATGTTCATTAAAATGCAGTGTGCATAATGCAAAGAAATCGCATTATTATTTTGATTTGTTTAGGATCTGTGTGAGTAGAAGTTCTGAGGTGTATGAACAAATCATAACTTACTTTAAAAAATGGGCATTTCACTTCCCCGATTGCCTACATCCATGATAATACAATGCAGACTGATTTCCTGTTGCCTCAATGTGTTATTTTCATCTTCAGAAGCAACGTTTACTTCCATTAGGTGCTGGGTGAGGTCAATTAAGGGCGTCACAGATGGACAGCCCACTAATTTTTGATCAATAACTTTTAACCAGACAAATTTAAGACAAATATTACACATAATTGGAAAGGTCTAAATGGCAAATATTTTTAAATGAAAAATATCAAAACTACTGCATCACAGATGGACCAAAAATTAGAGGGATAGTTGTGGATTTTTGACATGAATCTGTATTTCATCCCCATCATCATTGTAGTACAAACACACTGACTTACCCCCGACAGTGTCCTGTGAGCCCAGTTCTGGTCCGGTTTTGGTCAAAATGAAAGTAGTCCGGC
>JAPSES010074227.1:0-10583 GCA_029822895.1 Maxillicosta whitleyi
AATAGTTATGGAGCTAGATCCTGAAGAAAACCACCATTACGGAAATGTGGATTTGTTCATTTCTTTGTTAGTCCATGGAATTCACATTTCTGTGGGTATGTTTCCAGTGTCAAGAATCTAATAAAATAGATTTTAAAAAAACCCCAAATGTGGCAGTAATATTTCTTGGTGTCAGTCACAATATGTGGGGGAACTGTGCTGCTTGGTGGAGGTTTGTGCTCTGAGTGCTTTTCTAGTTACAGATGTAAGTGATGCTATGATTATTGATGGTTGAATAGATCATTAGACATAACTGGAACAGTTCTCTACTGTTCTAGCCTTGAAAAATTGGCTTTACTTGTCCATAACAACATGAAACAGTTTTTGTAGATCATTCATTTATCAGACAGGGGCAGTTGTTTTATTTACCTGTTTTACTAGTTTCAGCTACTTCCTGTAGCCTTTGTCAGAAGCTTCACAATGATGTTGCTGTGACCTGTCCTATGTGGGTTAGCCAGACAGCAGGAAGGGTTTATGCCCCCTGCTGTCTTCTCCAGGGCCATCCCAGGTGTGAGACCAGGTGTATGTGCTGTCATCCCTCTTTCATTGTCCTTGGTCAGATATGGCTGATTGTTAGGTTTTCGGTGGATCACAGAACAGATTCAGAGGGCCACAAAGAAACAGAACATTAATACACCAGTCAAACCACTCAGACAGTTACTGGTCAAACCCAAAGACAAAATACATCATGAACAGAAATGTGACATGATATATCAAATTCCATGTCTATTCCACAACAAAACATGTATAGGAGAAACGGGGAGAACCTTTGGAATATGTAAAAAAAAACAAAACAAAAAAAGCATTAGATGGAATGTGAAAAGGAAACGGCACAGACTAACAAGAGCAGGAAAAGAACAAGCACATCAAGAAAACCTAAAATAAGCAACAGTCACAGACTGCTGACCCCCCACTCTGACACTCAGTCACAGACCACTTGTAAAAATTGCACTTAGGTGTCACTAAATAAATCTGAATCATTCAATCAATACTGAGTTGACTCAATATTGGATCGGAATGAACTGAATCGTTATTGATTCAAAACACTATGAATTAAAAAGAAAAGGGTGCATTTTGGTGTCAGACCTGATGGTGACTTCTTTTAACATGTTGCTCTGCGTTAATTGAAGATGTTGATTGTAGTCGTGACTAGTACTCAGGACTGTTTCCTGCTGCAAATACTCAGCAGAAAAAAGCTGCATAAGTTATTCACACAGTGGTTTCACAACTCAGATCTGTGGGGTCATACAGGGTCTAACCAGAGGTGTAGTTAGGATCTTAGTATCAGGAGTTTATCCCAGCTCAAAACTAATTACATTTTTACGTGGTAATTTAACCTTTATCAAGAGATTACTTTTGGTATGTGGTTTTATTTGAACATTATTATTTTTCCACCAGAAGAGGAAATATCAAACAATGTGAAGTACATGTGTGGAGCAAACATGATTTTACTATAACCACTCTAATATTTAAAAAATACACAGCATTATGTATGTTTTCACATTACATGCAAGGAAAAGTGAAAACATTCTCACCGATGAATTAATTGCAATGTCTTATAATCCTTCAACATGTTTGAGTGACTACACTGTCTATTAAATACAAATTGAAATGCAAGCGTGTTTGCGAAATTTGCTTGTAAAAATTGTTTGTACAATGTTAAAATAAAATTTACAGCAAAAAGGTTACTATTTAGACATAGTATTCTACTGAAAACAAATCTACTAGGTGAGTAACTTAAATAATATTCTTAGTACAACCAACTATGAGTAACAACAGAATGTGGTCGAACATTTTCATAATGAGAAGGTAAAAGTTATGAGTAAATATTTAAAAAAAAAAAAAAAAAAAACAGACCAGGGATGTCTTCTTGACTAGTGAGTAAAAATGGAACTCATTTCTGCCCATATTATTGACCTGTCAGGCTGAAAAAGTGCTGATGATGAAGTGATGTCTTGTTAGTGCTTTTACTTGACATTTGAGTCTCTGCTGTATGTTTGACAGTTTTGGTTGAATTAAATGATGTGAGCCAAGTGTAGTGTGGTGCATTTGTTGCACTAAACATGGGTTTCTGGGTATTTCCATCCAGTAATCATAGTATTCATGTCTTGACAGTTTGGCGTACTGGAATATGGCACTGGAAACTAAACCATCTCACACCTGAATCATGAACACTTTTTAATGAAGTGAGGATTCTATGTTGTATACATGCAGCCTTAGTGACTAATGTCTGCTGTTTAACTTAAAGCTCTTAACCCCTCAGCTTGTTGTTGGATGAAGTAAGTAAGTGAGTACTAGTGCTGTCTCCTCCTCGCAGCAAAGTGCTCTGGTTAATGGAGGTTTTCAAAAGCTGGGCTCGTGCTGCTGGAGGCCACAACACTGACATCATGTTACACTCCCGACACTGCAACTTTGTCTCCCCCTGCCCTGGAAGGTAGCACAAAACGCCATCCCTGCTCCTCTGTGCTTCAATGAAGATGCACCAGCGCAGACACTTGACTTTAAATATGATTTTTATTCTTTAGATGCCCAATTAAGAACTTAGAAAATGATGAGCACGTATTTAATCATTGGAAATTGAGTATAGTCTGGGTATAGTCTGCAATCATTGGACGCTCTCTTCTCTGTTTTTTAACATATCTTTGGTTTAGTTTTACTGGGTTCCTGATTATACTAGTGTCCTTGAATGCACTTACACATATTCAAATGTAAAAAAAACATTGTACTGCAGGGTAAAAAGCCATTCTGATGCACTGATGCAGGAACAAGCCTTCTGTTCTTACATCTGCGTTTGCCGTCACCTATTTTTAAATTTCAGAAGCATCTTGGTGCAGATTAAAATGCATGGTTACTGCTCAAATTTAAATATTATCTTGCACACAAATAAAATGTCTAAATAACATAAATATACCAAAATATTTGGACAGAAGGACTAGTAGTGTGTTAAAACCATGAGCATTCTCATATTAAACCTTAAATCAGGGGTGTCAAACTCATGTTAGTTCAGAGGCCACATTCAGCTATATCTGATGTGCAGAGGGCCCAAACAGTAAAATAATGACAGAATAATATATAAATAATGTCAACTCTAAACCTTTCTTTATATTTTACAGTGAAAAAAAGTGAAATGACATGATGAAAATGTTTAAATCTACAAATTATCCTTTCAAACGATGTGAATAATATCAACACTATAATCACTATTATGCTTTAGTTTATCATTTCCACACGTGCATTATAACTTACAAATCACATTGGATCAACAGATACACAAAATGTTTAATAACAGGTGGAATATTATTAAAATTGCACATACTTCTTTTAAGACATTTCAGGTAATTGAGATTTTTTGCAAAATAATACTTTTAGTCTAAATACATGAAAACGTTTACATTTACAAAGAGAAAAATTTGGATTTGTGACTATTTATAGGTTATTATGACACTGAATTGGTCTCAATGTGGAACCTGAGCTAAAATTAAAATTGTTAATACATTTTTGCATTACACAAATTCATCCCAGGGGCCGGATCGAGCCCTTTGGCGGGCCGGATTTGGCCCCCGGGCCTCACGTTTGACACCTGTGCCTTAAAGCTTCCAGTTAGAAAGACCGCTAATTTGACGTTTGTAAGTTTAGAGTCTTTTGATTTAACAAGAATTGTCTGTTGTTTTTTGGGGAGTTCCAAGTAAATAATCAAATAGTGAAGTGTACCTTTATTTTTCTGCTTAAATTGACAGGACAGTAATAAAGTATACACCACATATTCATTTAGTTGCTGTAATACAACTTACGCATCATTTAAAATAGATGGGTTTTTTTTTGTACATGTTCTGCCATGCAGTGTTAAGACAAGTCATGACTAAAAGTCCTATGTGTGTGCAGGACTGCAGGCTTGTGTTAGAGTAACAGCCTCTTGTCTTTGTGTGTTTTCCTGTTGCTTGGTCATGGTGACTGACATTGGGGAAATGCATTAGTGCAATGGTAGGAGGGAGAGCTGTGACCCCGCCTAGAGGCGAACCAGCTGCAACCGCAACAGTGACTACCACAAAGTTAGAGGAAGGAAATGCTTATACACACACACACACACACACACACACTGTAATGCACACACAGAACAGTACACACTCTGAGAGAGGTCCTTTTAAGGAAAAGGCCCTGCTGTTGCCCAAGCACTAAGCGGAGCAAAGGCAGTGCCCTCAAATACTGAAATATAAGCGCATGCACACATTTCTACACTACTGTTGTGACTGCGGGACAGCATGGGGCTTGAAACACTCACAGGACTAAAGTCTGCTCAATGTGTTCAGACTTTAAACCATAGACTACTCAATACTAATTATTATGTTTATACACTGCTGGAGCTGTGGTAGCCCAGACTACTCAGACATCCTGCTTTGTCTGTGTCACTGAGTATGGGGCTGTTTATTGGATTTTTCAGAACTGTAACCTCTAAGTTGGTATTTTTCCTTCCAGCTCAATTGCAAAAATGCAAAGTTGAAAAACCAAAAATGAGAAAGGCATGTTCTAAAAACTTGGGAGGAACGGAAAACTTGATTATATTACAGAGTAAGTGCAATGGAAATAGAATAATTGAATAATTATGTTTGTGTGTCTATTAATATAGGAAACAAATAGAAAAATCTAATTATAGTTGGCACCACCAGCAACAAACTAACATGAAGAACTGCAGATACAGACGTCATTCAGAGGCTTTGTCAAAATGTGGTGAATTTTGAGAAGTAGAATATTTTGAAATCTTACATCATTTTGACCAAATGCCTTTTCCTATCCGTGCTGTTGACGGAGGAGCTGATAGATTTTTTATGTATTTTATGAAACACGACATCTGACGGTCACACTCTGATGATATTCAACTATTGGAAGTGCATAGAAATGTTCTATAATTTCTTTGCTAAAAATAAAATTACACTTAATTTGGATGGAAACCCAACTCCTGTGTGCATTTATATCTCACTGTGTGTCAAAAATTCCCGTCCAACAAAAAAAAAAAAAAAAAAACTGTCAAGGAACTAGACTTTTGTTCTCATGCACATTCAGCATTTTTCGAGGTGTGGATGTGTACTACATGTTCTCAGCTAAATCTGTCGCTGCTTCACTTCCCTTTTGCTATTTTCTCTCACCGTTTCTTTTTTTTAATGTATTTTCTGTTTGTTCTTTCTCAGGCTGAGGCTCGGCTGGCAGCAAAGAGGGCGGCCAGGGCAGAGGCCAGAGAGATCCGCATGAAGGAGCTGGAGAGACAACAAAAAGAGGTACATGTCCACATTTAGATTTACCCATCATAAAGGAGGCACCTCAGGGCACAGACCAAGCCTGTTGAGTACCTTTAGTATATGTAAACAGATCTAAATCTCAGCAGCAATATCAGCTTTACCGCTGTAGGAAATTAGAATTAATAATGCTTTACCCTAAATAACAGAGAATTTCAGCAGTCTGGTGAATTCTATGTTTGGACCCCAGGCATTTCCTGTCAATACTGCATTGTGGCCAAGGCTTTGAGCCTGTGGGTCAAAGGTAAAAGGTGTAAACAGCACTGCTGGAGATGTCCCTGTTTACAGAAGACTACACAATTAAAAACGAATCCATGAAGACTCATTCAAAAAAATAAATCATGATTCCAGTTTCTTAATTTTCATTATTTGGTTTTGTTAATCCTCCATGACAGTAATCTGACTTTGAATATGAAATAATGATACACAAAGAACATACATGACAGTTGATTGAATACGAAAACTACAGCCTGGCTACTTACTTCCCTCAGGTTCACCTCAGGTGACATTAGCTTGTAGCTGTCATGAACGTAAACGCTACATTTTTACAAGTGCGCCATATATTCTTGGCCTCAAATGACATTGTTTTAGACCAGGGCTCACCAATCCTGGTCCTTGAGGGCTATTGTCCTGCATGTTTTAGATGTTTCCCTCTTTCAGCACACCTGACAGTCATTATTATCAGGCTTCTACAGAGCTTGAGGATAAGATCATCATGTTAATCAGGTGTGTTGGAAGAGGGATACATCTAAAACATGCAGGATAGTAGCTCTTGAGGACCAAGATTGGTGACCCCTGTTTTAGACAAAGACAAAACTGTTGTTTACTTCTACCTGTGAAACTTCATTTTTCATTCCTTTAAATTGCTTATGCCCGTTAATGCAAGAGATAGCTGTGTAACAGACTGGTATTGTCTTTAACTAAAAGAAAGAAATAACTTGAAAAAAAAAAAAAAGAACAGAATTTCCGTCACAAACAAACATTATATAACTGTGACTGGGGAAAAAACATGTTGCAATCCCCTGAACAAAGAAATATGAATGACTTCACGGAGGAGAAACAACTTATCTAACGCTACTGATAAATGTGGATACAGTGTTATGTATATCTGACAGGGGGGCAGTGACTGGTACCTCAGTAACTACCTGCACCATAGTGGCTCTACTGGACGCTCCTAGACAGCCAAGGCTCCTTCTAGTGTAGATGTACGAGTAAATCCTCCTCTGTTGTCATCATGTTTGTTATTATTGATTTATTTCTTCTCAAAAAACTTTACTGTTCTTCATGGTGTTTGGCCAATATGGTAATTAAGAGCAGCGCCCTCTAGTGGATTGATTGAGAAATGTTCCTTCCGTTGTCCAGAAGGCATGGAAGAATGAATGCAGTGATGTATGACAATGTTAGAAACTCATAAACCTATTTATGTATGTAAAGGAACATAAATGAACCCTAAGGCGCTCCATCAGCTCCCAGTTACGTTTCAGTGTGCAGCCAGGCTCTATGTTCGAACCGTGACTCAAAAACCACAATACAAACCGAACTATGGATAACCTGTACTGTCACATCCCTAATGTTTACCCCCCTTTATCAGTGCCCCAGGCTCAGAATAGTGTTTTTGGTTTTCTTTTGCAGTGGCTGCTGCAGACTGTATGCAGGAGAAACCCTACACATGGGTACTGCTTGCAGCCAGCCTGCTTCCAAAGTGCTTGTGTTCTTCACATCATATGTATTCATTTGGTACACCTCCATATTGTATTGAAGGCCCAAAACCAAAACAGTTCAGTACAAATGAGTGCACCCTTACACTCTTAGTGGTTTGTTGTAGGCACTTCCTGATAACAGGAGATGTAACTAAGTGACCACTAACATGTCTAGTTTTATAGCCCGGCCTCCTACTGTTAGGGTGAGCACAGTCTGGCACAGCACCGAGCTCAAAGAGGCTCACTAATGACTCTTGGAAGAAGGCTTTGATGATGTCCAATTAAGCTCATGCTGAATTGGGAAATTCCTCCAACATTTAGATGAAAACAAGACAAAGTCAGAATGTGTGACTTGAGGTAGTTACTTGAGTTCGATATTCTCTCATAATTATTTTATTAATTATTAGCAGAAATTTCAAATAAAATCTGTTCAAGCAGCTTCACTCTGAATATACAGTAGCTCTGATATTTCTAGGTCTTAAAGTGGAGGTGATCTTAGTCAGAAGACTGCGCTTGTTTGTGTGTTTGGACTGCGGCTCAGGAGTGTGTTGTTGGGGTTTTTCAGTCTGTGATTTAGTACCTTTGATCTGAACAGTGGGGAGTCATGATTTTCCAAGCCCACTATTCTTAGCTCACAGTAATCCCATTTATACACAAACACACTTGTACCTCTCACCTGTTGATACTATACTCATACAGACTATCAAATATCCATGGGCACAGATGGTTGGAAAATTATACTGTACCTGGAAACTAAGTCTTCTCCAAATGTGGTCAGGCCAGACTTTGCCACCCACAGCGTTATCCACACCTAGAACAATAACTGCAACTATAACAAACATCCACACAGAAGATGGATAGTACTGTGTGTGTTGATGTTCTGAAATTAATCTGATCACCTGTTCTATGATATAAAGTCCAAACTTCAAGTTGATGTGATCTTGTATTTTCTCTCACAATAAATAAAAGGGAAAAAGTGGAGGTATTTATGTGCTTTCCCTCAAAGAAAAATAAGTGTCATACAATATTTCAGTAAAAAATTTACTGGTTATGTCAAAAGGTCAAGTCTCCAATATATCATCCTTCCATTTATCATAAAGGGGCCACAAAAATGCCTCACATAGGCCAGATTGAATCCACATCATGGTGGGAAAATGACACACTACTGTACCCTCACTGCCACTGGAGACATTTACTAATAATGTCATTATAGTTGTTTGAATTCCACTGGAGTCCCACTGCAATAACTTTAGTCTTAAAGGTGTGGAATGTGTCTTTTCTCAAGAGCATTATTGTCAAGCCTGAAAAATCAAATCAAATCAGTGGTATGTTACAAAGTGAAAACATGGTCCTTGGAAAAATATTTTTTCATTATAGTTAGTGTGTGATATGTTTCATGTGATAAATTGATAACTTTTATTACCAGAATGTGGAACTGTGTAGTTCAGTAGAGGAATATGGCTCATTTACTCATTATAATAACACAGTGGTGGTGGGAGGATTTTAAAAAACATAAGGCTGTACAGAATGGTGAATGAATGGTTACTTTACCACTTATCTGTCATGGATTTATTATTATTTATTAGTTTTAAAATAAATTCATAGAGCATGTTATGCTGCTCTCAACTCTTCATTGAACAATCTGTTACTATTCCAAAAGCTTTTATGTCTCACATTCATTTTCACTGCATCTATGTTGACTAAAGTACAACTATTTATCCGATGTGGGGCATTTCAGATATGGTTCGATGCAATGACGGGCTGCGACCTGTAACTGTGGTCAGTCCTGGCATTAGTGTTTGTTCACATGTGTCCGTTCTGACCCAACTGTTATGAGCAGATTTGTCTCTGGTTTATTCTATCTTTTTTCAAATTAGTTGTTGTTCCGTAAAAGAGTGTGATATGATTTTAAGACCTACTTAATTATAGCCCCGTGAAGGACAATTGGCCCTTGTTGTGGCACATTTTTACCTTTGCATTGCACATGGATAATTATTATTCCAACAGCAGACAAAATACAGGTTGAGAACCCAAACAACAACTACATGCACTCTACATACACATAGACACCCATTATATGCACTGGATTAAGCTACGTCTGGTCAGGGTTAGTGTGTGTGTGTGTGTGTGTGTCCCTTTTAAACCCTTTAGCTGAGTTCTAAAGTAGCTTAGCAGGTTGCGCTCCTTGGTCCAGCCTGCAGTAAGACAGTAGATGTTGTCTTGGCGTTGTTGACATGAGCAATGGGTCTCTGCGCACACAGCCACCTCCATGTCATCGACTTGTGGATTTTGTCTCTCACACTAAAGAGTGGAATTAACATCCGACTGGTTGTATAGCACCAACAATTGTGCAGTTTCATCCTGTGTGGTCCTGAAGTTGTGTCTTGGCACTCGGTCCAGCCTCCATGACCAGTTCGGGTCTTGCCTGTTGACTGTATGAGGATGTACCTGTGCCTGGCCCCCTGAGGACAGCAGGACGGCTGGGCGGCGGCTTGCAGGGAGGGGGCTGAGGGCAGCCCTCACTGGGCGCCCGTTAACCCCTCCAATCAAAAAGGGGAATTTGGTGAGTGGAACAAAAAGGCTGCAAACACATAAGCAGATTGTGCAACGCAGTCGATGAATGGGCTTATGACGGACACTGGCTCACTTGCTAATTGGCTGTCGAGACACGTAATGAGAGATAAGTGAGCAGACAAGATTTCTGTGTCAGGTTTCAGTCCTATTATATTGTTCTTATATTGTTTACAAGATGTGAAGCTCTATCTATCTCAGAAATGTGCAGAATATATATTGTATAATTATATATTTGGCTGCTTAGAAAGTGTTTGTTATGATATGATATGACATTTATCTTGATATTTATCTGTCATACATGAAAAATATTATTATTTGCAATTACAGATTCATGTTGCAGTGTTTTGTTTTCAATCTACTGATTGGGGATAATTTATGTTGAAAATTAAATTAATTTGGTTCACCCTTGTGTCATGCTCTGTTGAATAAATCATGACCTCACCTTCATAAAGGTGAGGATGATTTTATTTGCATGATGAAGCAAATCATCCATTTCATCCATGGCTAGGCTGTAAAATGTTCCTGATGTAGGATGTGACCTTCTTACCTTTTTTAAATGTATAAATCAGGAGCAGTGTCCCATGAGGTTGCTGATTATCCTAAAGTGCTGTTTGGTACTGAAGCGCTGCAGTGGACACAGAGGTCAGACAGTCGGGCAATGCTGAAAAGCCAGAATTACACAGCAGCCAATCCATATACTGGGCAAGCATACAGGGTAGATACTGATTGTAAATCTGGATTAAAGGACTGGATGGAATGTGGAGCGTTTTTGTTTTTTTATATGTGGGAGGAATTTTCATCATTAAAGTATGTATGAAAACTGGTCAGGAACAAAGTGATTGGATGGTATAACAGATTTAAAGGGACGGTTGTTTATTTTTGACATGAATCTATATTCCACCCCATCATCAGTGTAGTACATCCACACTGACTCACCCCCGACAGTGTCCTGTGAGCCCAGTTCTGGTCCGGTTTGGGTCCA
>JAPSES010074228.1:0-31801 GCA_029822895.1 Maxillicosta whitleyi
TATTACTGAAAACACCGAAAAGGATCTGATTTCTCCTTGAGACAGAGACACCTTTGGGAAAAATCACAGGTGTGTTATCATGTGACATGTGTACGTGTCATATGACAGACCGATCTGCTAAAGAGTTCGGTCGTTTTGTGAAATCACACATCCCAGAGGGGTGGAAACACAATTTTTGCTGGCGTATGGTTGAAATATTATCTCATTATTTTGCCTTTTACACAGTGAGAACATTAGTTTAATAGTGATAAATGTGAATGTGATAAATTAAAAATAAAATCGAGAGTTAATATAGTGAGTTATTTAACTGACCGCGTGACTTAATTTCTGCTCTGATCGTAGACCGAGCAAACCCATATATTGAGCGTAAAATCAGATTTAATATCCAATAAAACAACCAACTACTTGCTGTACACAGTAAAAGCACAAGGTTGTAAATTGTCTAGAGCAGTTTTATTTTGAAAACTTCTACCGGAAGTATAAATTATACAACTGTCAGCTTGAGCCACTGAATCTGGTCAGTTGGATGGTTAGTTTACAGCTAGTTAGCGGACTGTTGGAGCTCTGACATCGCATGGCAGAGCGGGTTTCATCTGAATTTTGGTTCACGGACTTGCCTGCTTTTGTTTGTCCTGGACACGCTCATGTTATCCCGGTGGCGACGGTGGTTTACGTTTATTCAACCCGCTAGCTAGCCCGTTGACAGCCGGAGCGTCCTGCTAGCATAGCGGCTAAGTGAACTGAAATAAGGTGAGCACAGGTTGGCTTCAAAACACGACACGGGGTCACATATTTAGCACTTTTTTTAAATAAAAAAAAAAAAAGAAGATGCTGAAACTCACCTCATTTGCTAATCGTCTGTGCTTACAGGGGCCATATTAAAAAGCGAGTCTCTCTATCCGTTACCTCAAAATGACAGCATTTATACACCATAAGCCTTAAATGAAACTGTATCTACTATAGAATCAGCGTTTAGCCATTCATGTAAACACGCGCCTACACTATAATTTAACTGCAATTTTTCTAATGTTAAGTCCAGCCCAGATGCTGCACATTTAATGGTTTATCATTATAATTTAATCTGTATCCCTGTTAAACCTAAACATCACCTAAACAACAACAACCAAAACGTGTACTTATCTAAAATGTTTAATAACTTCTGAACCACTAATCCTACCAATCCATGTAAATATTTTGTGCAAAATACAGTTTGTCATGTTTTCATGGCCATCGGATGTCACTCACTTGGACGTTCAGGGACTCCTTAGTGAACGTTGAAGCACCGTCGTCTTCCATAACAATTGATTTACCAGTAAAACCAGTGGAGTTTGATAAATGACGGTGTATGGAGATGTTTGTTCTATATTCAGTTGTAAAGTTATACATGTTGCAAGAAGCCACATTATCTTGGATTGTTTATAACCAACTTTTATATCCCTCAAATGTACTCAGAGCCTTTATGAACATCTACACAATCTGTAAATTAAATATAGTAAAATTGTCATTGATATTCACAAACTGCAGAGGACATTATATGATAAATCACTTGTGAAACTTTACATGTAGTGAGAAATTCATACAGGAGTGCCACAAGATAGTCTGTGTATATTAGGATGGGTTAAATTCAGTGACTGAATTTTCCTATGTGAATAATACAGTGAGTTAACCTTAACTTCAAGCATACCTCTAGGTCTTAGCCTAAATATTAACAGCTTGAGAAGACTGAGCACCAAAACTGCACTAAAATTAAAAAAGGAAACATGTAGATCCACCCATATTCATTTAAATGAATAAAACAAAGGTAGTTGTTGCAGCTAGACGTATAGGCTACTAAAAACACTCCTAGAAAGAGTGGATTATTTGTTGGTCCCTTGGTCACTACAACCAACCTACTCAGTAATGATTCATAGAGAACAAATGTTAAGTTAGTATGTGCCTTTGTTAAAGATATAACTCTAGTGTTTTGATGACCATGATAATTATAAACTGTAAATTCTTGTGACCTGTGAATGCTGTTCTGCATTGCTGTGTGTTAGACCAGACATTTTCAGCAGAGCTTTCGTACTGCTTTAGTTTTTCTACTGTGTATTTAGTAATCCACTGCTAATCCATGTTGACATGTCTGGTTTCTGCTGTCTGTCCGTTGTGTTTTCAGGTAAGGACTAGTCACACCAACCATGGCAGGTGGAATTACAGAGACTGGAGAGCCCTACTCTGCTTTTGTGAGTATTTGTCAAGACACTTGTAGACACTTTTTAGTCATTTTTGGTCAACAACACAACCCTCAATTCATAAACAGTGGTAGAAAGTCTCTAGAAAGGTTTGTTGTTGGGTTTTTTTTAAATTTAAATACTGCATACTACTTTTAGTCATACTTTCAGTACATAGCCTAGGTTAAGCAAGGAGCTTCCTTTTTTTTCAGCTTTATACTTTTTATATATACTTTTTTGTATGTTTGTGACAATGTACAGGAATCCTTATCCATTTAATGTAAAATATAAAATGTAAATTATGTTTTTTTATTATTATTATTATTATTTATGCTTTATTTAACCAGGTAAGTTAGTTGAGAACTGATTCTCATTTTCAATAATGGTCTGGCCATGTAGAGATGAACAACCAATCGCTTCCACATTAACACCTATCGGCAATTTATATTAAACAATTAACCTAATAGTTCTTTGTATTCACTAAGCTAAATAAAAGTTGACTTTTTAGAGATGCATGATTGTCAGAGGACAGATGATATTGTAGAATGTGACTCATTGCTGTATATTAAACACAGTTTTTAAACTGGCTGAAAAAAGTCAACTGTAAAGATGTACAGCAGTAAAATGAAACAAAACATCAAATATAAGAGTACAATGCTGACACGGGCCATTTTTCTTTGACTTCTCACTTAAACTACATTTTGCTGACAAGACATACATTTACTTGTAGTAAAGTGCTTTTAGTACTTTGACCTCAGTAAAGCCACACTAGTGTTATAAGCCTATGAAGCTGTGGTATACTGATACATTTACATTCTCCTACATTTTGTGCCTCTTCTAATGTGACTTTATGTTTCAAACTGTGTCAGTGCAGAAACATAACCCAGCTGAGCGTATCAGGCAGTAAGTGGAGATGACGCTCATGAAAGTACAGCGAGAATTAAAGAGGAAGCTCCTCTGCTTCCACATCCTCTTTATTTCAAGCCTCTTTATGGTCTGTACTCATATTAGCCCCACACTTTGTCGACATCAGCATGACTTGGCCACAAAGCGTTAAGTTCTGCGGGTTGAGTGTTTTCCTTCCAGGCAGCTGAAGCTTTGAATCATTAAAGCTCTGTGTTATCTGATAGGATGGAGTGCTGTCCAATTAGTCCAGCTGTCTTCTGTGACAATGCGTTGATTCATTTACACCAGAGTCTGATCCCTATTGGTCTGATTAGAGAAGAAAAACAGGTACATGAATGTAACCTGTGTGACTCCTAGATTTCTCATTTAACAAATCATTAATCAAATATAATATAGAATCGATCATTTAGAGTTAATTAAGATCAGACGAGTGAAAGGTGAACACATTCGATAATGCTACAGAACATGGACAAATATCCATTACACAATAAGACCCATTTTAAAAACCTCACACAAAATGAGATAATAGATTTTATACATTTTAGTAAACAACCCCATCAAACTGCTGCTAAGCTCTGATGAAGTCATTATTCTCTAAAAATCTACTTGACTGACCTCTTTCAGAAGCTCAGAACAGAACAATTTGTTCAGAACAGAACAAATTTGCCTAAAAAAGCCACATATGAATGATTTAATACTGTAGTGAACAAAAGTTTTCTAATGCCCTTAAAATTTTGTACAATGTCAAATATTATCATGAAATATTTGTGGGAAAAACTTTTTTTGTATTTTAAAAGGTATGGCTGCATCAGATGGATACAATCAATGCTGAAGTGGCTCATGTGCATTTAAAAGGTGCTCAAAACCACCTTTCTAGTGTCATCACTCAGAAATAGTGTTGAAGATGGACCTGTGGAGATAAATTAATGAAGAATTCAGACCCAAACAGAGCATTTACAGTTCTTGTATTATTTCATTTACAAAAGCAAAATATTACTCATTTGATGCAACACATCACAAATGTATAGAGTGTTTAAAACCCTTTTTTCTCCCTCGACACCCGTACATCCAATGCTTACTTTTTCATTATGCATTGTCTTTCAAATACAAACTTTAACTAGAAAAGCACTCAGAGAGTGCAAACCTCCACCAACCAGCACAGTTACCCCACATATTGTGACTGACACCCCACAATATTACTCCCACATTTGTTTTTTACCTATTTTATGAGATTCTTGACACTGGAAACATACCCAAAGAAATTGGAATTACATGCTTCTAACAAAGAAATTAACAAATCGTGGCAAAAACATAACCTCTTTGTCAGTGGTGATAAACGCTCCAAGTTAAAAATTCTCACACTTTATTTTTTACTAATATTTTATTTCAACAATTAAGACAACCAACATATATGTAAACACATTTTTCAGTAGACCTTCAGCTACAAAGTATCAGGACCATGTTCTGTATTTTTTTTTTCAAGCAATCCAGTTATTCTGTGTGAAGTTATATACACGTGTTGAAAATGGCCCTATCTTGCAATGATAAAGAATCCTTTGGAAAAATTCCTGGATCCGGATCACCTCCAAAATTTAATTATCCATTCCTTGTCTCAGAGCGACCATTTCCTGAAAATGTCATTAAAATCTGTTCTTAACTTTTTGAGTTATCTTGCAAACTAACAAACACTGGCAAAAACATAACCTCCTTGGCAGAGATAATTAATTTATAATTATAATTAAAAGTTGATATTAAAAAGGATATTGTATATTTGGACATGCAACACACCCTGAAATTGAACCTTTCATTATCTGAACATGCAGGAGCACACTGCAGACTGCTGGTCAATGGTACATCAGCTAACATTTTCTTTGCCAGCCTGTGGAATCAAACCGGCAACCCTTCAGTCACAAGCAGCTTCTCCAACCTTCTAAGCCACAGCTGTCCCCAAAAATCTATCTATTTATTCTATATTTCATTAGTTTGAAGTAATTTAGGGATTGCAAACTGTAATGACTTCATAAGTTATTGATGCTCTGTTTGAACACAGGCTCATTCATCATGTGTATCGGGTCATTTATGTAATTACACAGTTTCCACACACATTTCAGTTTTACACAGTTACAGGCATATCCTGAACCTGATAGGGCAGCTTAGGAAATGAGAGATAGGCTAGTTTACATAAGAAAAGGAAAATGTTGTGTGTGAATGTGTGTGAATCTGCAAAGACAATGTTGTGGAGACCAGAGGTGAAGAATAAAGATCTTATAATCTCTAAAGAATCATTATAAATAGACTAAAAAATATGACAAACAATAATGCTATGAAAGACCCATAATAGAGAATTATCCATAAAATACTGTGTTAATAATATAATGACTGTTTGCAAGAAAAGAGAAATGTACAACTGCAAAAAAAAAAAAAATCACCTGATGCTTTTTACTTGATATTCATAATGCATCAAGTCAATTTTATTATTGTTTTCTCCAACTCGTTCAGAAGAATGTGAGTTTTTTTTTTTTTTTAATTAGTATTTTTTTAAGAATCACTCATCATTACTGATGTAAAATTATTCATAGAACTGTTTCAAACACAGGGCTGAGTGTGGAGTTAATGTGAATGAGTGTGAATATGAACCTGTGGTCTTCGATGCAGGTGGGGCTGGTGTACATGTTCAACCTGATCGTAGGAACAGGAGCGTTGACGATGCCCAAAGCCTTCGCCATGGCCGGTTGGGTGGTCAGCATCACACTCATCGCCTTTTTAGGATTTATGAGGTGAGTTACTTCTATTTCTGGACAACAGGTACCAACTGAGATGGTGTGCTTTTTCACACTATGTTAAAAGTAGGTCACAGTGCAAATTCTGCCATATCCATATTTCAGAACAGGGAGGTCAAATATAGAGACTGTGGGACAAAAACGGACCACCAAAGGGTCCTGAGGGGTGAATTTATGAAATACAAAAATTACACTGAAGATATTAACAATCAGGGAGGTTAAAATTATTTAGTTCAAGAACTACATACAGACCAATATGATCTCAAGTGGGTCAGACCAGTAAAATATTATCATAATAACCTATAAATGACAACTTTAAATATTTCTTTGTTTTGGTGTGAAGTAAAATTACCTGAAAATATTTACATTTCACAGAAAATATGAATAACCAGAACAAATATGAACAACCTGAAATGTGTGATTTGACCAATATTCTACCTGTTACTAAATGTTCTATGTATTTGTAGACCCACTGTGATCTTTAAGTTGTAATTAAATGTGAAAATGATAAACTGAGGTACATTTTGTTTTTAAAAAAAGTTGTTTTTTTTTTTGTTTTTTTCAAGAACTTTGACAGGACAGTACATGTAAACATTCTCATTATGTGATTTAACTTTTTTCCCTTTTTTTTTTTACTGAGATCATATTGGTCTGCATGTGACCCCTGAACTAAGATGCATTTGACGCCCATGTTTTAGAATAAGCAGATGACGTATTTGAAAGACAAGACTGTAAAACTTCAGGAGATTCCTACAGATGCTCTAGCCTTCCAAACAGAACCCAAAGTGTTTTCCATTACATTCAAGAATAAAAGTGCTGAGTGCAAACACACTACTGTTAAACTGGGTTGAGGGGAGCTTCTGTAAACACAAAGCAGGAAAGAACACAAAGCTACTGAATCACCAGCGTTACTACATATTTACCCACAGAGGTGATATCTGGACTCACAAGTCATATCTGTAAGAAATGTTTAACAGTGATTAAAATAGTCCAAACCCTGACACAATCTCATTTATAACACTAACACAACAGATTACAATTCTTCCAAACGGGTAGAATTTTTATGTTTGTCCAAACCATTATCTCCTGATTAGATACTTTACATAATATTTATTGGAGTGCTTCATTTAGTGTACACGTGAACAGTTCGATCCAGGGTTCTTGTTTTTTTTTTTATAAAGTCTTAGAAGTCTTGAATATACAACTCTGTATTTAATCCCTTAAAAAATTCGAGATGGTAGTTTTTAAGTTGCCATAAACTTGTTTGCTATGTTGTGTTTAAATGTGTCTGGGAAATGTCCAAGCTGCAATGAAAGTAACATTACTCTACTTACTTCCACCTGCTCCAACCCAACCGTTCCAACCTTTGCAGCCCCCAGTAAGAAGTGATGCAGAACAATGGGAATCAAAGCGTTGGAGTAAATTAATACATTTTCCTAAATTCTAAGTCGCAAATTGTTGCCAGTATGGCTGTGCAGTGCAATAGGTATTAAATTCTGTTCTAAGTAGTCTTAAAAACGTCTTGAACCGTCCTATATGTAGCCAGTGTAGTAAAAAAAAAAAAGAAATGCTCTTTATTTATTTATTGCTTATTTTATTTTCCTGCTTGTTTTTACCTCTAGATATTTGTGTTGCACTTGCATAGACAGAAAAAAATACTTCAAAATCAATCCATTTTCTTCTGAACTGTGTCTTTAAAACGTCATGTTAATGTAAGAATTCAGGGAATGCATAGTTATGGACAGAAAAACTGGTTGAAATGTGTGAATTCAGTTAATTTCTCCCATTGGGTTGAATGAGACAGGATCTGCTAATCTAATAAACAGTGCAGTGTTAAAGTACATTAATATAAATGTGTTTCTCCAGTCATATAACATGTAGTTTTAGTGGAGAATGACTACTGTTTAATTGTGTTGTGTCCTTCGCTCATTTAGCCATAAAACAACTTATTAAAATGATAAATTACCCCAAACATTCCACAACAAATGTAACTTTCTGCCCATATCACCCAGCACAAAGTAAAATATAGAACAACCTGTTACTGACAAACTGAAATATGACGTGTTATTTTCATGCAGATGTTTTCATACAGCTGAATTAAAACAATGATCGCAATGATGCAAATTATTTACAGTTAATTCTAATTACTGCAGTCAGGTGATTATGTAATAACTGACAGGCCTGTAGATCTTTAAACATGACATGTCAATTCATGCTGATAAAGACCACAGTGTGTTTTGTTTTGTTTTTTAGATATGCTTCTTTTTTAGTGTTAAGATGTGAACATTTGTGGTCAGTTTGGCATGATAATAAAAATACGATGTTTCTGTATTTGGTGTAATCATATCTTGTACAGTTCTATAATCAGAAAAGGGTAGAATTTGATTGTCTACATTTTGGAGATTTTAGTTTACCCTGATTGCAGATTTTGAAGTGTAACTTTGTGTTAAAACACAAATTTCAGAATGAATACATTTTCGTTGAGCATTGCTAAGTAAAATTGACGTATTAGTAACTCATAATTGTATTTTATTGCTTATTTACCTTGATTTAACCTTGAAAGGCTCATTGACAATAAAAATGCATTTTACAAGATAAGCAGCAGCAAAAAAGTTAATCAGGTTACAGATAGGGAGACAATCAAACATGTAGGCTATGTATACAGACACAAGAAATACAAGAAAAGTATGATATGATCTGTGCAGAGAGAGTAGTATGATGGTAATTTAGTAAAATATCTGCAGCCGGAACTTTCTTCCTCCATGTCAGTAAAAATGCTTTTAAAAGTGTTTAATGAGAGATCCTTGAGTCTTAGCTCATTTTGTACCCGTTAAGGAACCATCGTTACCCTCATCTCTTTGCTGCAGAGTATTGTCATTAGTTTGTCATCCCTCCGTATGTGAAAATACTTTTGCGTGGACGGAAGGCCAAGGGTTTTCAAGTTCAAGCACATTATGTTTATTTTTATCATGATGATTCCCTTCATGTTGTACTGTATAAAACTTTTAAAACTTTATTTATTGTGAATAACTTGGGTAACTTTCTGGGTATTTATTAAGTGTTTGGTTTTTTTTACTGTTAGTAGCAAAGTTTCAGAATCCACCTGCGCATTTCCACTGTTTTCTCTGCTGTGCTAAAAAGATGATTAAACACTTCTAAATGCTGTGATGTTTTGTGTTTGCTCCTACAGCTACATGACGACCACATTCGTGATCGAGGCAATGGCGGCAGCCAATGCTCAGCTGCGATGGAAGAGGAGGGAGCAGGAGGAGGTGAGAATCAGCTCAGTCTGGCTCTGTGGAAACGTTTGTAATGGTAGATGGAAGCAGAAGTCATGCAAACCAAATATTAAAGATGTCGAGTGTAAAAACAACACTATTTACACCCAGCAGGAGGAAAACTGGAAATAATGTTAGTGTAAATGTCTTTCCAAGCTGATTCTGGCATTCACGGGCATGATTTTACAGCTAAAAAATAACAGCCATAGTCATATTTTAATATTCACATCAAATTAACTTCTCAGTCAGTGAGTGTGTTTTATAATTATTTAAATAATTTTCTTTGTTTATGGCAGTGTAGATGCGCCATGCCTCATAAACTCACACAAACACACAGCTTTGGTGGAAATTTTACACTGAGAACAAAAAACACCAGCTGTTCAGTAGCTGATATAATTCCTCCATGGATTTTATATTAAAGTGAAATTTTACTGAAATTTTACAACCATCCATGTAGTTTTTATTGTAATTGCAACCTGTCAAGTCGAGAGAGTAATGTTTATTGGGATAAAAAATGAGGTGTAAAATGCCAGAGCAAAATCTGAGAAATATGGTTCATTCTGAGGCGTTTTTTGGAGGGATCAGAAGAAGTTAACCTCATGAGTTTTCTGCAACATTGCCAGCCTTGAAAGAAGCAATTTCATGATTTAGTCCTATGATATTAATCTGCAGTATTTCACCTGTCACAGTGGTAAGAAAAAGGCAACTGATGAAGAAAGAGCCAGACCATAATAACTCTTATGGGTTTAGTTGTTTACTGTAAAGAAAATGTCAGTGAGACTGGTTTCCTAAACCATCAGAAGGCTTGTAGATGAGAGAAGTACGACAGGAAGTAGTGGAAATCTCTGATATGGCTGACAGAACAGCACCATCGATCATTATGTTTATTAATTTTGGTTCTGACGAAGTGCATAGATACAGATATTACAGTCCCATCTACTGCCACTTCTCCATAAGAAACCCACTGTGGCAGAAGCTGTCAGCGTCACCCTGTATGTAATCACAGAAGGGAGTTCTCACTCATTTTTATGTTGACTAAAACGAGAAACTGTGGACTTGAAAATGCCTCTCGGTACAGAAGCCATCTCTAAGGAGTTATGAGCCCGAGGACAAAAATCCGCCTCAAACGCTCAGCCTTGATTCATGGACGCTGTGATGCTTGCTGCCTTCGCTTCCTGCATAATGGAACACAACAGAGTGAGAAAACTGGGACTGATGAAAGCTTCTTATTTCTCCTGCTTGAGCCAAGAATGCCAATGAAAGCTGCTTTCCATCATGCATCTTTGCAAAGAAGACCCCACAGAAGTCTGTTAGGAAGAAGGAATGTATTCACATCAGTTTGTATGGAACTCAGACCCTCTGCTGCAGGAGGAAATTAAGCAAGTAGTCGATTATCTGGAATTAATTTATGTAAAAATTGGAAAAACTTAGTGTTTCATCTGTGGATGGGTAACCAGTTAGCTGTTACTGCCCTCTGCTGGTCTGTTAGAACAAATGCAACTGGAGTAAATAAGCTTGTACATAGATTTTTTAGACTTTTAGAGCTTGGATTTTGTTCACTCACTGTAGTAAAAGTGTAGAATGATTTCTTCCACTTTAGTTTGGTGTACATCTATTTTTCTTTTGTTCTCTGGGTCTTCATGAAAAGAACGATTTTCCAAGAGCCTTAAACTAATGTGTGAGCCCGTCAAACTGACCAGCTGATAAATAACATGTCAAAAGCACATCAGATGACGCTTATGAGGAAGACTAGAGTCACAGTCAAAACTGTCATGCAGGTAACATTTTAACAATTTTAACAATATTTTCTCTCAGCTTATCATTTACACATATGTATAACAATGTACAGATCACAATGGGTCTATACATGCACAAAACATTAAGCAACAGGCATTTGGAAATGAAAAATATAGGATTTAACTTTATGATCAAACAACTTGTCAAGACTCAGTGACACCAATGACAATTAATGTCTTCTCTATAATCTTTGCATTTCATAAATTCACCCAATAGGCCACCCAGTGGACCCTTTTTTTGGCCCAAAAGCGCATATTTGATGCCCCTGCTGTCACTGTTTAGGCCATAAGTGTAATTTTCTTCAGTGACATAATAATAATATGTTTCTCAAGCCAGTTGAAGGTGTCTGAACATCAAACTGTTAAAGAATCCAAATCATTATTTTTATCTTTTGAGTTCTGATTTTCTATCTGAAACTGTAGGTTGTTATGATTCTATATCAGCCGTGATGCTACGTTCTGTGAAAAGTGATAGCGTCCTATCAGTAGTATCGGTACGTTCTCTATGTGATTGTGAAGTTGTTGACACGTCTGAGGTCAGGTTGTGTTTCAGTGAACAGCCTCATGGTCCTTTTTCTTTCCTGCCTTTAATCACGTGTGGTCACACACATCTTCTGATCTGTATCCTGGTGGTTTGTTCTGTTCCTGTCATTCTTCATCTCCTCTTCGTCCCTCGACTCCAGCGTTCCATTAATGCAGCCGGTGATGCTCATAGTCGGCGATCGCTGACGGCTAATTGACAGTAATCTGTACAGAGTTTGTGAAATGATTAAAAAGCCACATGTGGGCTGGTGATTGGTGTGAGCTGCGAGGTCATCCCAGCTGTTGATGGTAATTTCCAGATGTTTTCTTCCCCTGCGTCATATCCACAGCAGACAAACACTGTGTTAATAGCTTGTAAACCGAATGCTGTTTGTGTTTGGGGATTTACGAAATCCGAGGTTTACACACTCGTGTTCTCTCTGCAGATCGATGACAGCGACTCCACCTCTGAGTACTCTGATGACGACGTCATGGTCCGGGGTCGATCGGAGCCGGAGACCAAACCCATCCTGTCTGTCCGTGAGTATCACTGTCTGCTCCACAAATTTTTATTGTAGATCTTAGTCTAAAAACTGACACCAAACACGAGGTTTAGACTGTGTTAAAGACAGGTAGAGGAACTCCTGAAAAGATCATTTAGATAACCTTCTCCAATTTCTCAGCACTTTGTTCAATGTAAGAATAAAGGATTTTAATTTGTCGGTATATATTTATACAACACACGCTGAAAATGATCCTCTGCATTTAAACCCATCACCAGCTGAAAATACAGAAACACAACACACACTGCAGACTCTGAACCGGGGGCTGCATTGTCAGGCGCCTGGAGAGCAAATGGGGGTTAAATGCCATGCTCAAGGGCACATCAGCCAACAGTTGTACTTGTAAACCACTGCATCTCAAAGATTTCAATGTCATGACCAACTGCCAGCATGATAATCTGACATTTGTCTGCAGGATTATGGAGCAATAAGCAGAATTATTTTGCATTTTTGAATGGCTTTATTTGTTTAGAATTAATCTATTTAGAGTAATTGCAGTGGTATGTAGAAAATATAACATGCTTAAAGACTTAGTTCAGCCTATTGATATAATAGAGGGATAGGACATTTATTCTTGTAGAATAATTGTTTACTCTGAAAGTAGTTTTTCTCCATGTGCGACACCTAAACATACTCTAAGGTTTTTTTTCTAATCCTTGTAATTTGTTGAAAATAAACAATCAATTTTACATTTTTGTTTTAGTGTTATATTGACTCTTGATGTTTTTATTTTTACATCAGCCTTCTTTTAAAGGGGTTATATGTATTATTTGCATTTTATATTAGTAATTACAAAGGCTAATATTGTGTTTGCAGTTCAGTGAATTTGTGCAACCATATAATAGACAATTAAAACAATCTGGTAAAATCAAATGGGTAGACATAAATAATACTGAAAATCTACGTTTGTCTGCTAAATAGTAGTTTAACATGAAAAAAATATTTTACTGTCTTCATGGGCTAAATACTTTGACCAAATGGCATCTAAACCATTGAACGGGAACTAATTATTAAATATATATCATTAATCATTAGCTTTATTGCGTGAACAAAGGAATATAATGCTTAAATAATGCACAAGTTATTACAAAGGTAATTGAAATATATATATATTTTTTTATTGTAATTATGTTTGCCCACGGTGTCCAAGATAGAACATGTCTTCTCAGTGTCTTTCATGCTTTAACACTTCTGATCTCTTTCTTGATACTATTCTTATAATCAAACTGCTCTTTGACCTTTAGCAACCTCCGTTTCCTGTAGCGCTTATGTCTGATGGACTCTTTATGTTTCCGCAGAGAGATCAGGAGGTCACGTTGATCATTTCGACATCGTGGAGCGGGTTGAGATGGGTCAGATGGCCTCCATGTTCTTCAACAAAGGTAATATCCTCATGGCCTGCAGCTCCTCCTCCCACAGCACATTATTCACTTAATTACAGACACCGCCATCATTAGCCACGTGTAACGTTTATGGAAAGCTGTGTGGGATAATTTGGTGGATTTTTTTATGCCTTATCACAAAGAAAGACTGCTGGCACTCTAATTGAATGTAATTATATTTGGATAAATTGCCTTTGGTTGTAATTACCTGTTTGAGACCCATCAAGGTTGTTAATGTCCCTGCTGTGCATGTGCGTGGGTGAGGGAACAGTCTGGACTGGAGGCTCAAACCTGACTTATTTGGGGCTGATGAAACCTCAGCACAAAGTCACCATCACTGACTGAATACTTGTGACACACATTGTACTTGAGTACACATCTGAGGCTCCAGAGTATTTCTGCAGCTTTATACTTTTACTCCATTTCATCTTAGAGGCTGACTTTGTTGTTTTTAGTCCTTTACATCTCTTTAGAGAGGTTTAGTTACTCTCTTTGTGAAGGTTTTATTCAGCGATGATACATCAACCTTTGAAAAATGCACTGTTAAAGATTAAACCAGTTGTTTCCCCTGCTTTTTGTCTTAACATTTTACATGGAGTAGTGTATATTCGCTCACTTGTCTGACTATTTAACAGATTTACTAAATAGTTCATTCAGAACTTAGTACATATTTAGTTTTTGTATGACTTTAATTTTTTTCCCAAACATATCACATCATCACACATCTAATATTAACATTAGAGCATTGGGGAAATTACCCACCTGTCTGTCAAACTGTACCAAGAAGTTGTTTTCATGTCAATACAGTGACTTCCCACACACAACTTTGAGTATCCATGTATAGAATGTATACATACACCATCATTATCTACACAGAGGTGTCTATCATAATATACACACATAAGGCATGTGATCATTGTATTTTCGGTGTGTATGCTCTTTGTCTTTAGTCTTTGAAATTGAAAGTTTCCAGGTATTTTCTCCATTTCGAAATATATTTTCCTCTCTTATCTTATATCCTATATGACATTTTTTCATATGCCACTACTTTTCTCACTTCTGTCATCCACTCAGAGGCTCTCTATATTTCTTCCAGTTCCCCATGATGATACTGTATTTCATCCAGTCTTCAGAATCACATGTTTAGTTTAATTAAATGTGCAAATATCCAATATTCCAACAAAAATCCCAGATAGAACGACAAACCTCACCTGGTTTCATTTAGCATTTTCAACAGAAAAAGAATAACCATTACTAAAATGGAGAGTCCTGGGATCGAAGGGCACCAAGCAAACTATCTTGAAGTTGTACTTCCACTCACGGCCACTAGATGCTGCTCCAAGAAGCCCTGACTCCCATAGACTAGCACTGAATGATGCAGTGAATGTAATAACATCACTTGGATATTTTTGTTTCAACCGTTCGTTTAACTGTGGTACAGTGTGACTGTATGTGGTATACCTTTCAGAACCTGAGTTACAAAGTGTTTTACAAGAGAAGACCACAGAGCATGCACAGTGAACATAATACACACATTTTTAGCTGTGTTTTTATGAACTTGAAGGTGTTTTCTGTTCCATTGTCTGGTTACAGAAGGTCAAACATATAGTCTCCTTGGGTTTGTAGTCTTATTGTAGGTAGACCAGAGCTGGGACATAAGTCGTAAAGAGTTGCAGTCTAGATTGTTGATTGTCTTATAGATTAGGAGGACTTCACCTCTCATTCTGAAATAGATTTGGAAGTGATTTAAGTGACATTAGAATCCAGGTGATGTTAAAGCAACACAAGGACCTGGTCCTGCAGAGTTTTGTACAAATTGTATCTTGGCTACTACAAGAGAGGTGGGAGTTGCAGGAGTCTGAAGAGTGGAAGACAAAGGGGTGGACTATGGTTACTATTTGCTATTTTGAGGCATTTTGTAGGTGGAAGTAGCAGGACTGAATATATGAGCTGAATGTAGGATTAGACAGTCCAGGAAATTTACTGGAAAAAGTGATGCACATAAAATTCACCATTCTATTTCTACTCCCAACCTCATTGCTGATGTAGACTCAATATGTGTGCGTTATTCAACTGTGTGCAACTACCGTATTTGTTGCAACTGCACATATATTATACCTTTTATGAAAATGCATATAAAGTACACTTTCAGTAGCTCCATCAGTTATCTGATGCTCTAAAACTAGTGGTTTGCTTCTTAATCCATAGCCCCAAGCATTCACTAGTTGATAACTGTTGATTCACTACCTATACATGTAAATAATTGAGTTTGTCGTCATCAGATATGACCCATTTGGACAGTCAGAGGCTCCGTAGTGAACGTGGAAACACCATCATCTTCTAAAACATTGTTTCACCAGTAAATCCCATGGAGTTTAATAGATGAGAGTGGATGGAAACACTCATTTATGTTCAACTATTGATATATTTTGCTGTAGAAGTCATATTTTTCCTTTTTTTCCCCCTATTTTTGATTAACATCTATATGACCAGAAAATTAAATATAGGAAAATGCCTAGTTTACATGGAAAAAGGCCGAACGCAGAAGATAACTAACAAATGGTGGTAGATCATGTGGGAAAGACAAAAAAAAAATCATTTGTAAGTTGGGACAAAAAGTACTTGTGGGTTAAAATAAAATAAATGTATATCAGAAACTCCAACCCAGTCATTTAGCTTTTATTCAAACAGGATTTTTCTTTAATAACTTTTAATTGTAATGTAGAATCTGTACATTGCTCTGGTAAGTGCTTCTGGTAATCAGTGCTTGCTCAGCATCACTTTCACCTTGGATGCAGCTTTTTGTTCCTCTTTCACATTGGTTCAGTGTCATGGCTCTGGCCTCCCCCTTGGTTGTCTTGTCCTCTTGCATTACGGCGAGCTCCTCATCTTAACCACATGCGGGTGACTCAACGGTCTGCAGCGTCCCAGTTGTCGCAGGAATAAAGGAACAACAAAAGGTCAAAGCTCTGACAACATCATCTGCACTGACATGTCCTGTCCTTTCATATGTGGACACTAGGTGGAGCACTCGGCACACTTGCCTTCAGCCGTGTTCACACCCGCACGTGTGAACACGCTCATGCATGCCATCGTACAGCTCGTGCTGTTAAAGCTGCAGGTCCCTCCTCCTCCTCCTCCTGTTGTCACTCATCTCCCCTGTCCTGCCCGTTAGAGATGGAGCTCTGAAAAACTTGCCACCGACCTTTTCCACCATGAAGCCCACTGCGCAGGTGAAACACGTGCAGGTATCGATTGGTAATAAGGAAATGAGTTTTCTCTCCTGTTCTCGCTCTCCCCATGCTGTGGGAACGCTGCCCGGTGACTCTAATCAGAAATGAATTAGAGAGGCACGAGTCCCAGCACATGCACAAGGAGGGGGGAGAATGCAGCCCCTTTATCTGTCCTGACAATGGCGGACACATTACCCATGAGCCTCCTCTTCATCAGCGAATACTGATTATTATTTTATTATTTAGAGCAGCGCAGGCATTTTTCACTTTTTGTGATATTTTAATGACCTGATGATAATGGGATTAAACACCAAAGCAATTAATGTTGCTGCTCTTGATACAGTTGAGATACAGCACCGTGTTTATTGTAAATGGAGAGATGTTTTTATCCATTTACCTCTAGCGCCGTAAAATAGAGCTATAGCTTTCCCGATACTGGAGGAGAACCAATTTTTCCAAGGTAAAAACAGAGTTAATCAGGGAAAAAAATTCTAGCAGGTTAATCAACTGAACGCATTTCCATTCTTTGTTAGATACAAAATTAGATACTAATTTAATTCTTTAACACTCTTTAAACTCTCTTTTTTGTTTTGTTTTGTTTTACAGCTTTAATGTTCTTTTTTTTTTATACTGTTTTACTTACTTTACTATTTTCAACACTGGACCCAGACATTGGCCTATCATCGTCATGCTCAACATCTTCACATTTGTTGCCCTGAAAATGACTTCTCTCACTAAAAACAAGGTATAAATCTAGTGAAAGCTGATATGCATGTCTTTCACACTTTCAGCATTAATTAACTAACATTCTTATGTTCCATCACATTTTGCTGAATAACAGGCAAACAGTCACCAGGAGAAATTCCTGTTATGCTTGATGGATCTGATAACAAGTGCTGCTTAAAACAAGTTACAATACATTTATCAGAGTGGATAATAGCCACATGAACAAATTAATGACAGTCTAATGACAGGCTTGACTCGATTGGACCTTTCTGTGTTTCCATAAAAGACCCTGGACTCTGGTACGCGGTACTACTTAGCTAGTATTTGCTCGGCTGAGGTTCCAAAGAGGGTGAAGAGTCTCTAAAATATGAAGTGTAAACACTGCAGACCACTGATTGGTCAAGGAGTTGTCATTGCATCATCAATGTGCAACACGCATTTAAAAAAAAAAAAAAAAAAAAAACGGATTCAGAAGTTCACTGTAAATGTATTGGTAGGCTAGTCCATAATGACACTGTGGTCAGTCGAGGAGGTTCAGACATTTCTGTTCTTGGTGACCAATGAAAAGATTCAGCTTGAGTTTGATGGGGCAACACGCAATGAGCAAGTTTATCAGCAACTCTTTGTCTGAAGTTATTGAAGTTATGTGCAGATTTGCTATAATGTCTAGGTACTATAAAGGAGGTAGTATCCTGTAATAGAAACTTTCTCCAGGAATAGTAACCAGTACCCGGTAGTGAACACGCCACATGAAGCAGTCTATTTAGAGCAGCATCTAGTGGCTGTCAGTGGAATTACATTTTACAGAATTCATATTGGCTTCATTTGAGAGCTTTCACCCAGCAATAAGTTAATCATGCTGAAGTTTCTTCTCATGAACTCATTTGGATAAATTCCATGTTTTGAAATCTCATCTCTATATAGTTGATTGACACTGTTTTTGATAATTTATTCCGCCTACCATTTATTAAAAAATTAATTAATTAATAACAATGTTACAGCAACAAAGCATTGACTCTGGAAATGTAGTTCGAATTCACAGTAATAGTTTACATTATATGTTTGATTGTTATTTATTTAGCAGGTGTCTCTTCCTTTCTATTAGAAGGACTGTATGTTCTGTAGAAATGACTGAATCCAAACCAGTTGTTGGGAATCATTCTATATTTCAGAGGATTAGGAGTGTGAGGAATCAGATGTTGACATCCAGTACCAAGTGGTCTGTTGTTCTTGGAAAGTGTAGTGAAACTGCCGTCTGGACTGACAGGATGTGAATGTTGCGCTCTTCATTTATGTGTGTTGACTGATTTAAAGACCTGAAAGGTAAATAACATGAGTGCACACATGTCCATCACAGTCCATTAAAGTTATAGGACATTAAATGGTTTGAACACCGCCTCCCTGCTCGTCACACAATATAAACCATAGGAGTGAATCAACTCTTTGTTTCTGTCCTGCACCTTTGCAAGCAATTAAAAAGCATCTGTCCTGCTGAGGAGGAGGCACTCTTAGAGGGCATTCGACTTCCTCCTGGGCTGAAATTGACGTAGCAGCGGCGAGGCAGGCTTGGAATAAGGCCATGGGTATCGTATCAGGCTGACCTGCTGCCTCTGACAGGAATGTTGATGGAGGCGGGTTTATCTGCACCACTGTGGAAAGCTGCTCCTCTAACCTTCACATTGATGATTTGAAAGTTGATTAGAAGACGACTTTGGCTAAAGTCACAAAGAGAGGGGAGACTATCAGAGGCCTGTCCTTGCATCAGCATCTTGTCTCAGCTTTTCTTGCCTCTGTGATGTGACGTGGCGGTTAACATGGCGACTGTGCAAACAGCAGGATTGTTTCTTCAACGTGAGCCGTCCTTCCCCTGACATACGGCGGACCGTGGCAGCGAATACTAATTTACTCAGCTGTAACTGCGGCGTCTGTCTTTAATGAGAGCCAAACATGAGCACATCCATTTTTAATACTTCACTGACTTTTACTTAAATGTCATACTTGTGTGTTGAGTGCAGCACCAAAATGAACAGCCACCACCACAGCCTGAGCTGCTGAGAAGATAAATGGATCGGCGCAGTCATTTCCCATATGCCGCTGTGACTGTAGTTTTCTGTGTCTGCATCTTTGTAAAAGATGCACTTTAATTTCAGTGGCTATGTTATAGTGGCTAACTGTGATTAACCCAATAGATCGATATCGCAGGTTGAGTCCAAGAAGGAGCCTCGCTGTGTGAAAGCTTAATTTGTTTCTGAAAGGAAGTGAGACTGTTTTGTTTGTGACTATATGTGTTTCCTAATAGTGGGACACACCTTGAAGGCCACAATACAAAATAGTAGTCAAGCTTTACATTTCTGGGTTTAAGGATCATTTACAATAGTAAAAAACATCCTTACACTGACATCATAAAATGAAAGCTGTGGACGTATATGATTTTAAACATTTTAGATACTGTTGTTTTTTGCTTTTATCACACGCAGGTAACTTGTTTTATGTGTCTGACTTGTCACTCAGATAAACTGGAATCATGGTGACGATACAATAATCAAAATAACTTCCCTCCATGAGACCGCCTTGCTGAAACTTTTTATTTTTTATCTTTTGCCAGAGCTTAATCCACTAATGTTGTGTCAACATGCAATGCTATGCTATAAATTATGCATAATATGCATCTGCAATATATGTAAAATATATTTATAGTCATCATTATGCTCCTGCCCCAGGAAAACAACATTTTTGTTTTTTGTTTTTTTTTTTACACTAAACAATTGCCTTTAAATTTTTGTTTTGTTTTTGAAGTAGCAATGTTTGAAATCATCCAAAAAATTTTGACAGTATCCAGTGGATGACATCCTTGTTTGACTGGTGATTCTGTTTTTGCTCCATGAAAAAAAAAAAAAAAATATATATATATATATATATAATGCTACTGTTTTATTGCTTCATTAATCAATGCAGAAGCAATGCAATTTTGCTCTCATGTGCACTTGTACACTCTAAATTTGGATGACTGTCTGTCTATGCCTAATAATATCATAAAAACAACAGGCTTTTTAGCGCCAGAGCCTCATGGATGCATCAAAGATCAGAAAATCTTCCAGAGCTTTAGTCACAAAAATGCAACATGATCTGCATTTTATTGCAAATTCATCACTGAGGTTCAGTTGGTGTTATCTGAATCGCACTAAGCTGGTGTTTTTGTCCTATTTACTTATTTTAGTGTCGTTTTGTTAATGGGGTTGCTGCCTGGGGGCTCTTTAGATTTGATTTGTGAACATCTATAACCTCACTTCATCAATTTTTCACTCTCATATTCCCACAAGAAGCAGAAGCAGAGGAAGGTTAAGGAGCTGAGTTAACATTCACTTTTTGTCGTCTTTATATCAGATACTGTCAGGCAGGATAATGCAGCTTCGTAGGAGGCCAATTTTATACATCAGTGAGAGGTCCGAAGAGGAACACACCAGTCAAAACTGACATTTCCATTCCTGTTATGTACAGTATGAATCCTAATTACTCTGCGGTAGCCCTCCTGTTAAAATGGCTTCTCTTACTGTGTACGGCACTAAACAGTGGCCCCTCGCAGAGCCCGTCAGGCCTGCTGTCAGTCAGAACCCACGACATGATGGATAGTGATGCATTTCACTTCTACACCAAGACTCATTCTGCTGCGTTTTTGCCTGCGGCTTTGGGTAATTGAGAAATATCAGTTAGTGCTGTGAAGGTCTTTGTCCCTGTGGTCATGCAGAGCTCTTCACCCGCTATCGCTTACTGACAGCAGAATTCAGTACCTCTGCCTTCTGCTTTTACCTCTGAACCACTAATATACTCATCCATATCGAGTCAAGAAACGCCATAAAGGACACTGAAGGGAAATGTTCAGAGGGTTTTCAACAAGGTTAAGGAGGTTTATAGTAAAGCTCACAGTCTTTAGAAAATAAAAGAAAGCAAAGTAAAGAATAAAAACTGGGCAAGTGATCTTTCAGTTGTTGTAACGTCAGGTTGTGTTGTGATTCACCTTCATTTCAGAGGGACTGTACAAACCATATCATTAAAAATGAGTAAGAGCATTGTCCAAACCAGTGATGTCAAACATACAGCCCGTGGGCCAAAACCAGCCACCATGGGGTAAGATTCAGAACATGGGATGATGTAAAGTACACTGATGATATTAACAGTCAATGGTGTTAAATCATTTTAGTTCAGGTTCCACATACAGACCAATTCCATCTCAAGTAGGTCAGACCAGTAAAGTCAGAATAACCTATTAACAATCATATCATATTTTTGTCCTTGTTTTAGTGTAGAAAAGCAAAATTACATGAAAATGTTTACAATTACAAACTATCCTTTCACAGGAAATGTGAATAACTGGAACAAATATATACAACGTGAAATGCCTTAAGAAAAGTATGTAAATAAGAATTTAAGTTGTAACGCACATGTGTAAATAAAAGGCTGAGACACTGTTAAAATTGCACTTAATTTTCTAAGTAATTTTTTTCATTTTATTCACATTCTTTAAATGATAGTTTGTAGATATTTTTATCATGTTATTTAACTTTTCGCTGTTATCATCTTACAG
The DNA here is from genome assembly GCA_029822895.1 of Maxillicosta whitleyi. Lineage (NCBI taxonomy): Eukaryota > Metazoa > Chordata > Actinopteri > Perciformes > Neosebastidae > Maxillicosta > Maxillicosta whitleyi. The sequence goes on from JAPSES010074228.1 coordinate 21,979, forward strand.
GTCTGATCCACTTGAGGTCTTACTGGGCTGATTGTGACCCCTGAACTAAAATGATTTTTACACCGCTGGTTAAGAGTGAGTCCATTCACAGATGTACTCTTGGACTGAGTTCGTCGTACTCCATCCACCCTCCAGTCACTTCAGTCGAAACCCTGACAGCGTTAATAACTCTTTACCATCAGATAAATTGCTGTTTATCAGTTTGCAAGGTCCTTATGTTTTCAGCTTAATTTAACTGTTTGATAGTCACCCGCAGCCTTTAATTCATTAAAGAAACATCACAGCCTGTGAAGCTGTGAATCTGTCACATTTATTCGTCTTTAATGGACTCTGCTCTAATTTCCTTGGCAGTAATGAATTAGCTGAGGGGTCCAGTTGGATGGCAGAGGCTCCTTCTGAGACCTCAGGACTGTGATGGATGTGTGGAGCTCCGTGATGATCTGTCTCGGTCCCGGCTCTGTTGGGTCCGTTTGGACGGACAGAGGAGGGCAGATGGTTAAGAGGCTGTCGCTGCAGCGAGTGAACGCTGACGGCGAAAAGTTCCTCCATTGACTGATTAGTCTTGTAATTAATGCTATTAATATTTTTTGTGCACTGAGCTGCTGCAGTGATGGAGGGATGTGACAACGGAGGTGTGGATGAGAGTGCATTTTAATAGAGATGGCACAGCAGTGGTTAAGTGTGACACACCAACCATATTTCACCATGAAGTATTTGGACAGGTGATGAAGATGAAAAATGTGTTGCCTGGTCACCTTTTAGCCATGTTATTCTACAGATTTGGGTAGAAATTGCACCTATATAAAAGTAAAATTTAAATCCAGAGGAACAGAATCACAGCCAGTTCGTTTTTATACAGAATATAATGACGCAGTACATTTCATCTCCTTTTGGCCGTGAATTTCGGTCTGCAAATGTTTCTGACTAAAAATGTTGGATTGACATTTCCATTAATATCACAGTAAACCAGTGGTGTCAAACTCATTATTCATTTACTTTACTCATTACTCATTACATTACTCATTTATTTCAGAGGGACATATTCAAGTCAAATTGATCTTAAGCTAGTTGGACCAAGTAAAATTACAGCGTAAATAGTAATTACTCCAAATATTTCTCTGTTTTAGTACAAAAAACTCAAATTACATTATGTACATGTTTATAATTACAAACTATTCTTGACAAAAAAAAATTAATAACCATGAACCTGAAAAAATAAATGTAAATTAAAATATTAAATTAAAAATTCAAATTCAAATAGATCCAGAATCGATCACATTATTTTTTTTACCCAGCCCGTGTGACATATTACAAATTGCTCCTTTAACATGCAGGATAAATCCGCTTGCCACTAAAACTAAGTTAGGACTGTATAAACATTTTCCTTTCCATATTTGTGTCTTTCAGTGGGTGTGAACATGTTCTACATCTGCATCATTGTTTATCTGTACGGAGATCTGGCCATCTACGCTGCAGCTGTGCCCATATCACTGATGGAAGTTGCATGGTAAGGCTTTTTTTTTTTTTTTTTTTTTTTTTTACTATATTTTCCTCCTCCATTCAGCTTCTACTGCAGAATAAACATATAAATGGGATTTAGTGACGCTCTGCTTGAGGAACATCCACATCATTGCCACTTTCTCCTCTCGGTTTCTTTGTCACCTCTTGAACTCAGACGTGTGACAATAAAGCTCTGTAGACAGACTCGCCTCACGCCACCCTCCTGGCAGTGCAGCCACGTGGACTCGCTTCCAGACAGGTTTTTATTGCAAGTCTGTTGGCCAGATGGCGTGTGAATAAAGTTTTTCATATAGTTACAGACGCTGCCCCCTCAGAACCTGCGCCACAGAAATAGCCTTTCACCCCTCAGTGTTTTGAAGTTCAACGTCTCAGGGTGGTGATGGTTAGAGAGTCTGACAGTGGCTCAGAAAAAGATAGTGGGAGTTCTTCACCTTTTTCACTGATGACACTCATTTAGAGGTATTTATAATACTATATAAAGCTTTTTGTTGAAAATCTTCAGTTTAGAACCCTTACTATAGCAAAACTCTTTATCATATCATTGTGTTTGATGGAATTATGTTCATTCTCATTTGTCATTTTTTACTGCTACCAGATGAGCTGTGATGTCTGACAAATCTAAAATAAATAAATAGGTATATTTATCTGTTATCACACATGAGGTAAGACATTTAGGACTGTATATAATGATAATTTGTGGTTTATCTGCTTATTATTTTATTATTAATCAGTTCTTGTTCATAAATGAAAATTGTTGAAGGTATTTGTTTTGATTTGGCCACAGAAACACATCAGGAGATGACAGTGAACAGAAAACCTGCATTGTCATTATTTTTACCAGTCGAGGGCTTGTTGTATCATCAGGTCTTTTTTGACATTTGTGTTTTTGTTCGGAGTGGAAAGGGATTTCATAGTGTATTGCGTTTGTAGATGTGTTAGTAAATGCACTTTGTTCATTCTTGTATCTGTTTTAATCCCAAATGTGAACGAAAAGCTCGTACTGTTACAAAGAAAGTAAACAATGAAGTATAGATTTCCTTTTCTTTCACAGTTTTTCAGGATTTACTTCATGTTCTTTTCATGTTATTTTCCAGCCTTTATCTTTTCTTTATTTTTAAAAGAGCTGGCAACACTTCTTTTACTCAGTGTCAAAAATCTTTTTCACCTCAAATGAGCATTTTTCTTAAGTTTGTAAAACACTTTGGTGCAGTGGTGGGGAGTTTGAGGTCTTTTTTTTTTTTTTTCTTCAATAAAATATATATTCACATAATTTTGGTCCACCAGTATGTGTTCAATATTTGGAAACGGTGAATTAGAAAATAAATGCACAGCACCCTAAAAGTCCACTGGTGACAGGCTCCAGCTATTAAATTTAGATTTATTTATTTAGTTGGTTTTTGATGCCCACCATATTGATTTTCCATTCATCCAACTTGGGTGGAGCCCAAATGCAGCCTCATAAAGCCTGGGAAACCCAGCTCAAATTCCACCTAGACTGTAATATGAGCTTTGATTTGAGGGTAAAAACAAGGAAGGCAAAACTGTAAAATCTTTTGTCTCGTCTGTCCACAGAATAACAAATCACATACCTTCAGTTTTCTTCCTGCATCATTGACTGAATGTGTAATAACACGCTTGTGGTATTTTGAGGTGAGAAAGTCAGAATAAGCTCCACTGCTGATTGTTGTTGTGACAAAGCAAACATACCTCATCCTGTCCTCGGGCGGCTGCTGTCTTATCAAATTAAACTTGACTCCACTGTGATCCGAACCGCACCAACCTTCCAGCGAGAATGCATGAGATGTAACCGAGACTTCAAACGCAGCTCAAGCTGAGCCTGAGGCTGCGACTGGATGATTTTACCAACACACTGGTGAAAAGGCCGCGAAGTGGTTTTAAGTGAAACTCTTCAACTTTCCCCAACTTCTGCTACCTTATTTCCACCTGTTTACTCTCACAGTCCATCAGGATAAATAAACGGAACTTTGACCTATAAAGACCCAAACACACACTGGCAACCAAAACCATCTACAGATCCAACATGTGTCATAACTTCTGACACACTAATCCCATTAATACATGTAAATAATTGGGGTAAAATACAGTTTGTCATCAGATATGACCCCTTTGGACATTCAGAAGCTCTGTCATGAATGCGGAAATGCCATCATCTTCTACAACTCTGATTCACCAGTAAAACCCATGGAGTTGGATCAATGACAGTGGATGGAGACACTTGGTTGATGTTCAGTTAATGATGTATTTTACTGAAAAAAAAATCACCTTCTCTTTTCTCTGTTTTTAATATAATATCCCTCAACTTTAATCTGAGCTTTAATGAAGTTTTACATGATCAGTAAATTAAATATAGTAAAATACCTGATTTTTACTGAAAAAACAAAAAAAACCCCACAGAATATAATATGACAATATATGGTGAAAAATCACTTACGAAAAGCTAAATAAATAAAGAACATTTTTGAATTAAAAAAAAAAATCAAGGTGTTTACTGGTCATTAATTTATTCATTTAGTAATTAAACCAAGTCCACAACACACAGACATAAATAAATAAATAAAATATAACAGAAATAAAATACAAGGTAATTCATTCAGTTTCATTGAATATATTATCCAGTTTGTGATGGCTATGATGAATCCTCTTGCAGATAGAGTTGAAGGCTGTTGACTTTCACAAAAGTACAAAACACTTGACAGATTTGTCCATTAATTTGACATGAACAGGAGTTGTTGGAACCGACTCGGTCTCACATTTCTGAGGTAAAACATGAGGCTTTGTTTGTTTCTCTGTGCAGTGGAAACCACTCATGCAGCGCTGGAGGTGTCAAATACAACGATACCGACTCATGCTGGGGTTCAGTGACGAGGAAGGACGCCTACAGGGTGTTTCTGGTAAGTTTTCCTCCCTGACACTATCATTATCTGCCCTCTGTAGGTCTGTAAGTCATCACATGTCAAACGCAGCTATTTCTGCATCCAGCCTAACACTGCAGCTGAAAAACTCATGCACAGATTGACTTCTGTAATCTTCCTGAGATGGAAGAAGCAGGTTTGGGGACAAATCTAGGTGTTTTAGTCTGACATCTAATCAGATTAATGTTGTTACTAGTGATGATGTATATCAGATTATGCTGGTTTCATGATCACATGAATTATCTGACAATTCCAGATATTGGATAAGGATCAGAGTATTACGTGCATGTAAATTTGTTCATTGTATTTAAGAAAAACATGGTCATTTGCTGATTATCTGATGCCAGATTTGTCAAGAAGAACAAAGAGTTTTTCAAAAGATGATGCTACTGGCTGCTTGCTACTTTTGAGGAGCAGTTTAGGATGATATAAAACTAAACATCATATATTGACAGTTAAGTAATTAAAGATTTTCGTTTCGCTGATCTCACTGAGTTCTCTGTGGCAGCATGAAATCTCATGGATTCAGATTCTGCTGGTTCAGGGTCTGGTTCTTCATGGTTTCAGTTTCTATTGGTTTAGAGTCTGGTTCTTCATGGTTTCACTGTCTGCTGGTTCAGGGTCTGGTTCTACTTTAGTGGTTTCATAGGCTGCTGGTTCAGGGTCTGCTTTGGTTGTGTGTTGAGCATGAGCTCATGGGTATAAAAATTGTGAAATGAAGTTGGTGTGGTTAGTTTCAAGGTTAGTTTTCATTTTCCTCATGCTTTGGAACAATAACCCCTCAGAAGCCTTTTATACACCAATCAATGGTAGAAGCAGATTAAAGTAAACTCTGGTGTATTTACAATGTTAGACACGCCCCAGAGGTGTTGTCCCAGTATTGTGACATCATGTTCTCATTATCGTTCTTTAATATTGTTTTCATCTGGTTGAATAAGAGCTCATTTCATTTTGTTCATTTTGATTTAATGGTGTAAAAACTGGCATGTGTCCACAGAAAAAGCACAAATGCGAAACTAGGGTTGGAAATCGAGGACCGGTTCTTTTTTAGAACCAGTCCCCAGCAGCTCACATCCTTGGAATTGTTTGTCTGCCTGCTGAACGATTCTCCTTATTGATTCCGCCTTCCTTGCATAAACTGCACTGTTTAGGTTTGGAACATAGCCAACATGGCATCGAGGCAGAAACGCTCCAAAATATGGCTATATTTCACGTGAAAAGATGACACCTAGGCCACTTGTAACAATTGCAAATCTTTCATTTCTTCAAAGGGGGAAATGCCTCCAATATGTTAAAGCATTTGTCCACACAGCATGCAGTTCATTTGGATGAATGTCATGTATTTGATACAGTACTTGGTGACACTTGTAAATCTAGCGACAGAGCAAACACCAGGACATCATCCAGGCCTGAGTCTAGGGGGGACAATAAATGTCCAGAGTCCTCAAATAAAAGTTTGTGATGGAAGGGGAAAGGAAAATGAGGTGCATAACAGCAGGGGACATATAGGAAGTGTCTTAAGTTTCACTTTGACTTTTTACGTTCGATTGGTGTTACCCCACACCCCCCATATGGAACAAGGCCCAGCATCATCTGTTATATGTGCATACTGTATATAATATGTTATATTTTCTGTACAGAGATGGAAATGTAAAAGACAGTTTATGCAAACAAACCCATTTGTACTCTTTATTCCCTCACCCAATGAGAACTGACAAGGGAGTTGAAAAGGAATCGGATCCATAAACAAAATTGATGATGGAATCTGAATCATTAAATTCTTATTAATTCCAAGTCCTACTCACAACTACAGATGTGTTTGTATTGTATTGTTGTACAATATTGTATTAAATGTATTTGTACATTTACATCTTTCTACATCTATCACTGTATTTCTATAAATCAATAATATTATGTTGTGAAGTTCATTTTCTGTCCACAATGAGGAGTTTAAAGCCATGACTAATCATCATTTCAGTTTTACATCTTCAGCCAGGCCCTGTTGATTTAATGTTGATACCCATAGATATGCTGTAAATGATCAAATCAGGGCCATTTCTTCTCTGAATAATTTAAAGCATGAATTCCTTGTCTATGTTTCACTCAGGGAAAAAACAATCTTTAAGATTAAAAGAAATAATTGACATTTTATCAAGATAATTACGATATGGACTGAACACTACGTAAAAATACACTTTCTGCAGATGTTTTTACTTCTGCATGACTGAGGTGCCAAACATCAGCTCCCTTCCTGTCACTGTCTGTTCCCTCCGGTCCAAACCCACCCCCCTTTTACCCAAACCTCCCCTGACCCCCAGAGGAAGTGACCTTGAAGTCTTGAGCGATCCGAACTCTGTGATTTCCACCCAGGGTTTAACTTTGCACAGAGACAGTGATAGATGTGCTGATCTCCTCCTGTATAATTTCTCTGCCTCCTTCTCTCTCTCCTCATCTTTTCACTTATATTTTAACAGAATTAACCCCCCCTACCCACCCACCCCAGCACCACATAATCTACCCCCCTACATACCTTTAGCTCCCATTGGATTATCCTCTGTCGGTGCGTTAACAAACTCCTGATGCATTTAATTCTGCAGTTTAATTTTACTTTCATCATGACGCTCAGGGAAATGGATGTGGAAGAGTCACAGCATTTTTATATACAAATTATCATAAAACTTAAAATGTTTTAAACAACAATGTGATCAGCATTTATAGATTACCATCTTTTAACTCAATTTCTCCCACTGACTTTGTAAAGTTTGCAAAAGGACTGCAACTAATTACTAGATTTTGTTCACTTTTAATTGTTAAAACCTTCTGTATATAGAGAATAAAAAAATACCTCAAACACCATTACTGGGTCAGAGTCTGTGTCTAGACAGTGTCTGAAAGTACCATTTATTCATTCATTACAGTAATGTCTGATTGCAGACAAAACCCACATAAATGAATTTTAGAATAATAAACAAAAACAAATGTTAGCATATCTTTTTACAATGGGCTGTTCACATAAACACATAAGACACATAAAAAATGGACTTGAATATAATTGTTCAGTCGCGAAATTAACTGATAAATAGTAAATAACCTCACTAAGGTGATGGTGTGGCAGTCAAAAGCTAAATCTCTTTATTTTGCAATAATATACAACAAAAATGTCCAGGAATCCTTATATTTGAGAAGCTTGAACCCCAGATTTTGGGGGTTTTTTGTGCTAGATATCTCTGACATAAACTCAAGACTCATAGTAGTTTCTTTACAAATTGTAATAAAAAGTGTTCTTTTTCTTCTCAACAATAATCATTCACATAATATAATAATAATAATAATAATATTCACACTAGTTGACTCATCTGTTGATTAAGTTTTTTTCTATTTAAAGCTCCATTTAGAGATTTTTAATATGTTTTATTTATGAAGTATTTCTTGTTGTGCACTGTATATTTAAAAAAAATCTCGACTACAGCTTTTTGTAAAGTGACATCAGAACTTAAATAGATTCACATACATAACAAAATTCTCCTGTTCATTTGTCGTAAACTAAAAATATTCTTTGACATTTTAAACCTCAAGAGCTTAACTTCAACAAGAGACTGAGAATATATATTTTTTTACCTTTGTAGTGAAAAGTCTTCATTTCAGTGCTGGCATTGTCATCCTTTATATGTTCACCTTCAGCTGATATTGATTCTACCTGTGTTTAGTCATAGCCCTGTGTGTTCATCTTTCTATGTGTAATTGTAGATTTTACCCAGTTTTCATCCTCTCCTTAAATAAATCAAAGACCACTGAGCTGTGATGAAACATTCAGGTCCTGCTGGCTTCCAGCGGTGTCTCTGAGTCCTCAGCCCAGTCTTTGTCTTGGTCTTCAGAGGGTTAGGGGACTGAAGACGCCGCTTACAGCTTCAATGATGAGTCTAAATAATTGACAATTTCTGTCAGCGCCGGTGCTTCACCCAGTGGACAGAGCACTCCACCTGGACTCCTTTGTATTCTCAGGGTTAGTGAGACCCAGCTGAAGGACAAGGCGCCCCTCTGACCAGTATAACACTGGTCTGGCAGGAATACACAAGTTTTGCAGAGGTCGACTGTACTCTAAACTGGTGAACATCTTCAAGAAAATCAAGTTTTTTTCTCTACTTTATGAATTTTAAAGCATCTGTTCTCAAAGACTGGGTAGTCATATTTTCTTCACCAAAATTTGTTTTAAGGCAGGAAACAAAACATTTCTTTAATGCAGCTTCAAATAAGCATCATGTTGTGATGAACTAATCTGTCACATATATAGTTCAACTTTTCAGAAATTCATTGACTTAATTCAAGGATTTTCTCTTAGAATATTGAGAAAAATGCACAGAATAAAAGCAACCTGAGTTGCAGTCATCACGACTGCCTGGTTGACCTTGTGATTAAATTAATATTCTAATAACAGAGGAAAACCCATTTTTGTCTGCTTGCTCTTACTCTCCTTGGTGTTATACCAAATCAATATTACTTTACATTTAACCTTTCTTTTCTATGTGATTTATTATAACATTGTCATTTCAATTTTGCAGTTTTCAATAGAAATCTGTTATTTTTCTCTGTTTAATTCACTGATCATGTGGGTGTTCATAAAATCTCAGAGAAAATTCAAAGGCTATTACATCAGACAAAACTGAGGGAAAACACTTTTTCAGCAAAACATATCATTAATTGTGCGCAAAAATGTATTTACTAATGTCGGAAAAAATAGAAGTGCATAATGTCAGGTTTTCCGTTAAATCCCAAATGCAATTATTTTTTTATTTGTTATCACGATGACATGAGAAGTCATTACATAGACATGATGACAAATGATTTGGGTTTCTGGTATGTCCACACTGTAGCAGATATGGATGTTTTTATTTATTTATTTTATCAGACTGGTACGGCTAAATGCCAGCATTTGGACCGTTAGTCTAAAGAATGAAATTATGTTTAATTAAGTACTTTAATTAATGTTAGTTAAGTTAAAGTAACCTTGGGGCACCACCTGAATTTGACGGGATCAGGAACCTATATATATGATATAAAATCATATCTCATATCTGAAGGTTGCTACACCTTATTAGTTTAATACACCTATTACTTACATGTATTGATAGGATTAGTGGGTCAGCCATTTGTTTGAGGATCAAATAAAGGCTTCACCATCATATGAGGAATTGACATTTTAAAGGTTTAAACGATTTAACATTGATATGAACTGAATATTGCGAACATCTCCTCTATGCGCAAGTGATAAAATGACTCCTCTACTCCTTAAATGTGCCCTATTATGCCTTCATATACTCCAGTTAGAATTGTTCTATGGACTATACAAAACATGTTCATGAAGTTCCCTG
>JAPSES010074229.1:0-10582 GCA_029822895.1 Maxillicosta whitleyi
TAAAGATTATAATAAGGTTATAATAAAGATTAGCATCTTTGCAAATAATTATATAATAAGTTTGTTATTTATGGCAACAATTATAATGGGGAATTCTATTTATATGGATCATGACGATCCGCCCAGACTCCAACCCCTCCCTTGGAATTTACCTAGATCCGCCCCTGCATTTGTCCAGCAGTCACTTCCAAAGCGTTCTGGACATAGCAATATAATTAAGGCTACTGTATTATATATAAAATTACTAATATCCTATAAACTTTCTGATTCCGCTACCGTTATTCTTGGCCAAAAATACATACATTAGCCAAACTGCAGCAGTCAGCTCTTTAAAGATTTTGTGTGATTACCGAGACACACACACACACACACACACACACACACACCTAGGAACGCACACACACTGAGAGGCTACTTGGTTTGTATAAATAGATAAACATATTTTTGTTATAGTGGTCTATTTTCTCTTTACATGACTATATTGTTATTATATTGTCCTCACCAGTAGATTAACTGACTCAATGACATCCATGAAGACTTCATTTTTCCTGTATTTGATGCCTTCTGACCGCCAAGATACAGCATTGGTGACTGTGGCAGGAGGTCGAGGAGCTCCGACCTCCAACTTATGACCCTGCTGGGTGATGTACCTGAAAGACACAAGGAGAAGAGTCGTAACACAGGTCCAACTGATTCCAAAGTCACCATCTGTGGACCCGTCATCTGGAGATTTTACACAGACTTTAACACTTATCAGCTGTAAAACTAATGGTCATAGGCCTCAAAAGCAGCATTACCTGAAGAAAAGGCTGATGTGTTGAATCCTAATTGCATCCTTTTATCTCCTCTTAAAGATCGGCGCTTGCGTAAATTATTTCTTCAAATTAAGAAACCTTTTCTGATGAGAATAAAGTCCTAATAAGATATGGAACCAAATGTTGCATGTGATTTTCTTGCAGAAACTTACTCATTTGAGGAATCTTTCTCATTTTGTTTTAATCACATTTGATGACTTGAAGTAAATGAGTTGCTCTGGCATGAATGAATTAAAAGAGCTGTGTGGTCATGTTGTATAGCAATTACTCATGGATGTAATTGGAAAAAGATTTACATAAACCCATTGTGACTGCAGACAGATAACAATGTGACTAACAGGTATTTGTTTACATGGAAACCCCAGCATCAACTGTCTTTAGAGGACTTTGGGCCTCCAGGAGATCCAACAATAGCTATAATCCCAACATTTAAACCTCTTCCGCAAGTAACAATTCCACCAAAAATGGCCTCCTATTTCAGCAAACACTACGGTCCTGTGATAATATTAGTCCTGTACAAACTGACATCAGTGATTTGAGGGGGTTTACAATATCTTTTGTTTCCTCCATGCATTTATTCAGTTTATTTCCTGGTCAGGAGGTTCATGAAAGAAAGGACATTTAAGACTTTTTTTTAGACGCAGTGATGCCAGAGAATCTTCAATCTCGGAAATAATGACCAAATACTATACAGACTATTCAACGGACGTATCTTTTTATTTTAACATCCAACTTGAGAAGCACATTACTGGTTGTAAGACTTGTTTTTAATAATATGACAAACAGCGCAAAATGTCAGCAAATTCAGGAAAAATGCAAATGATGCTTATGCAACTAAACACCACTGACACCACTGTCTCTGTTAAGACTCAGTTCATTAATATTTCCAAAAATATTTGCATAATCATCCTAAACTTCACTTTATCTGCAGTCAGCTGGATTTAAATCATCAATCTATTCACTTTCTGTGCTGGAGATCCTATTTATTTTAACCACTAACTGTGTCCACGGAGACATAACAGCTTGTCATGAACACAGGAGGAAGTCGTCCCTTGATAAACATCACGTGACCAGGTCTGTTTTACCCAAACACCTGCCCCCCACCACTGATTACTTCTCTAAGGCCCTCTATCCACTAAAGAGCTATCTCCTAATCTATACCACCACTACAGACCATAATAGAACAGAACAGAAACACAAGAAAAAGACAATGTTACATTATGCAACAAGAACACCTTTTGCGGATGTCCGCAGCTTCAAATCTCCTAAATCAAATTCCAGAGTTAAGAATATTGATAGTACTTGGGATGAAGGACGTCTTAAATACATTTCTTGCTGCCAGAGGGACTCTATAGCACCTCCCCAAGTTCAAAGGCTCAAACTGGCTGAAGAGAGGATTGAAGTGTTCTGCCAGAATACTCCTAGCTTTCTTCCTTGTCCTTTCTGTAAAAAGTTTGGGCCAAGAGCTTTTTGGGGTTTGCCAACTATTTTGCTTGCCACAATCCTAGAAAGTTTATTCTTCTCACTCGCGCTGAAGCCACCACGGTTTCTAAACTTGCTGTGTGCATCTCTTGAAAGCAGTTTTCCACAGTTTCAGCATATTGGACATCAAGTGAAACCGCTATGTGCAGATGATTAATTATCTTGACGTGGCCACATTGATTTCTTCTGGCTAGTGCAACTGTTATTATAACTGTTACAGTTTGGGATTATTAGTCCATGCTTCAAAACTGTAACTTTTTTTTTTTTTTTTTAATTAAAACAACTGCAAGATATGTTAAATATGGCCAGATAGTTTGACAATGGTGTCTTAAATTTCATTACATAAACAAACAAACAAAAAAAAGATAACCTTTGATCACAGTACTGATGAAGATCTGGAATTGGTCCCAGATCATCTTCAGTGGAAGCTCGCTGCTCCCAAGGCATGCTATATGCTAATGCTAATACTAATGCTAGCAACTGTGTCTGTATGAGGATGAGTAAAATGCAGTGACTGAATTTCCTTACAGGGATAATAAAACTAATTAACCTTTATAGGCTTATGTTAAACAGAAAATTAAGTGTTGGAATGCATTCATTTTCTAGTTATTATTGCAAAAGCTATTAACATTCACGAATAAACAAACCCCACTGTGCTACGTACAATGTTAAAAAGGCTGAGCACATACCGTAGATAGATTGGATTATAGATTATAATGACCTGACACGGATATAAACACAGGCACTGATGTTTTGCATCTTCCTCACACTTTAATTGAAACTAACTAACTCAAAACGAAGAAGCCCTTCATTAATAGTGAATCTTGCACATGCCCAAAACACACCCTCTCTGAACTAGTCTCCAATGTCCTTATTCTGTGCCTGTTTCTCTGACTACTCTTCCCCTCTGCTATTTTCAGTCGTCCCTCCACTTCTCTCTTTCTGCTCAGGATGAACATTTTCCCCCCAGTGTCAATGGCACAGTGACCCAATGTTCCACATGCATTGGCTGTCCTCAAGCTCCTTTTGTACATAAACAGAGGAAAAAGTACAAAGCCAGCAGCCCAGCAGCTAGGTCCAAATTAATTTTAATCACCTGAAAATCCATTTTAAATGCCTGTAAATGGAAAAAATTGTGGCTCCAAACAAATCTGCCCGCATCAAAGTAAGTGAGGTGGAATTGTGCAGAGGTAATGACTGAATGTACTTAAGCATGACAGTTGTGATGACTAATAACAGCATGCTTATGGCAATGAAGTGCAAGGTCTTTCAGTTCTACTTGGTTGAATATAGATGTATGACTGATATGCATGTTTCATTTGAAGCTTCTACAGACACTTAATATCCTCAGATGGTTTTTCTGGTAACACGGTCTACAATGTTAAAGAAATTCTCTACCTCAGAAATTAAATGTGTTAAATTTTACATACTTTAATAGAAAGAATTCGGGAAATAAACGACAAAAGTGCGGGTTAGCTGATGTTTTCAGTGTATATGATAAGAAGTGTTATTATACATGTTAATTTTTTGGCTTTTATACAATATATTTAGTAATGTTCTAATTGAAACAACCTGCAAAGTGGATGTGTTGTAATGGGCAGACAGCAAAGTAGATCTGGTAGCTTTAAAACAAACAGTCCACATGAGCGAAATCAATTCCCTCATTAATTCTCAAAATTACACACTTGTCCCCCAAGACTGTACCTTGGAAACTACAGTTAACTAGCATTATTACAATAAACAAGATTTACTCCAGTTAAATCAGTTGAAATGTTTTTATCCACACTAAAAAAAATGTCAGTTCAACATTGCAGCCATTCACTCACACTCTACTCATTAACAACATGTAGCGAGCATGAGCAAGCTTGTGTTCAATTCACCTACATTTCCCACCCAATGTAAACAACAAAAATGCCACATAAACACGTTTTCAATTGATTGACATATTGAGGCAGAATTTTCTAGTTTTCTATTCCAGTTCCTCCCACCTACAGGGTCTTAAATTCATGTTGACATTTTGCAAATCTGAAAGTGTTGAGAGATGAAAGGCAGCCACAAGTGGGCTCGGGGTCGACGGTGGGTTCGTTTGTTGCTTTTGCTGTTTGTTCTGTTTTGCCCTGATTCTGCTCAGAAATGCTAATGAAAGAATGTGGGGTTGGCAGTAAACTGACATATTAGCATAAGAATAGAAACCATAACAAACACACACAACAAACACGTGAAGGTTCATCCAACGACACGTATGAACACATGCATCAGTATCCTGGCAGTGTCAATCTCTCTATCCACCCACCCACACATATTCATGCTCTTGCCAGGTACTGTAGCTAGTGGTATTATGTAGGAGAAAATAAGCATTTTAGCTGTGGTCAGGGCATAAAAAGGTCAGAAAAGTGGGATAGCCTACAGACAAAGACGTAGTGAATGTGTGTGAGCACTGTTCGTGTGTGTGCGTACTTGAGGGAGATGACACTTTAGTGTGTCTCCTTGGAGAAGAGAAGAGCAGGGCCTTTCTGTCTGAGTGTCTCGAGTGTGTCCAGCTGACCATGTCATTGTGTTTGAGTGCCAATAGGAGCCTGGTAATTATCAGCCCTTTACAGACCATCCCCACCCCACCCCCACCCCCCCCCACACACACACACAGAAAACTAAAATGAAACCCCAGTTGCAAATAACCTGAAAAACGTACTCAAAATTACAAGTAAACATCACAAAATTCACGTTCCAACCTAAAGTGTCCACTGTCTATTAAAGCTGAACATGTGCACGTGAAGGTCCATGTTGCCGTGGTAGCATAGGTAGATGTACAAGAAAAACAAATGTCTCTCAGAGGAGCCAAGGGGTGGGGGGAGCAAAACAACTCAGTGTACACCTAGAACACAACAACACTTGTACGACCCAAGAATAGTACTTGTTTCAGTTAATTTCACCCTATGAATAAAGCTTGACTGGTTATTGTAGCGTCAGTCACTAAAGTCACACTTTGCTGGATGAAAAACAGGGAACAGGCTCATGGCCCTGAACAGAAATACCATGTACTCTAGTAATTGTATCACTGAAAACCTCTCACATTTTGTTCCCAGATGAAAGCTGCAGGTAGCATTTCAGCCACTTCAGTGAAAAGATGCATCAGCCAATTCAGTAAAAATGAAAATTAAACCAGTGATGCTGCAATTAAAGCTTTTTGAGTTTAGTGTTCTGACCTCATACAGTCATCTGGTGGCGCATGATCTAAATGCCAAGGGTCAATGCCAACCAGAAATTAATTTTCAATTGAAAATAAGCTACATTTTCTTTGAGATTTGAGTAAAAAAACAAAAAAAAAAAGTACTTTGAATGGCAATGAAAGACAAACAGCAATAGTGCAAGCATTTGCATCCATGTGTCTCCCCCCTCTCTCCCCAGTCTTTTTCTATCTCTTTCTCTCCCTTTCTCTTCATTTACTCTCTCTTCTAGGAGTCAGGGTCTGCTCAAGGTTTCTGCCTGTTAAAAGGAAGTGTTTCCTCGCCACTGTTACCAGTTACAAGTGTTTTCTCCTGTAAGATTCTGTTGGGTTTCTGTAAATTGGCCTCAGAGTCTCCAGCTCCATACGTCAAGTGTCGTGAGATAACTTCTGTAATGATTTGGCGCTATATAAATAAAATTTGATTTGATTCATCCCTTTGAAATAGGCATACAGACATCATAAGCCTTTTGAAATGAATCTGAATAGTTTTCTTACTCTTGTAGGATCTTGCTGTCTGTTGTCTGAGGGAACCCAAAGTCCATAACTTCATCCATTAGCTCATACACCGTCACAAAATTGTCACGAATACTCTCCTCTTCAAGCTCCTTAAAATACTCCTTAAACACCTACAGAGAGAAACAACAGGCAGAGATAACAATATAGTGTACAATATGATTAAAAAAACCTGGCATGGCTACATTGTTATATTTTGTGGTATATATTAGATATGAGAAATCTACATCTCAGTGTAAGTGCAGCCATCTGCTGGCTGTAATCAAAAGTCCATAGGAAGATTTTAAAGACACAACACCGGACATGTTTTCAGACAACAACCTCTCCAGAAAGAAGGAGTTACCTCTTGAATATTTAGAGCTTTTTCTTTGAAACCATCTGCCTACACAGGGCTTTGATTAATTCAACAAGAATGGACAAAAACAGTACATTTCTGGCTACAAAACAAGCTGAAAAACACACATAAAAACTCTACAGAGTTAAGAAGCACTAATTAGTTTTCATTTTTTCCATTAGACAGTGTCATCTTAGTGCTGCAATAAAAGTATTAAGGGACACAGCTGTGATGATATGAACAATGGTCTCAAAAAACATACACACCTGGACTATTTTATAAAGGAAGGAGTATATTAAAGCAGCGTTGGCATTCTTCTTGGTCATTGCCACCACTGAAAAAGAACTGTTAAGAAATAATGAGCCACAGAATATCTTAATAATCAAATATCAGCAAACTATAGCTCTGTGGTGAATACTTCTAAATGCTATGAATGGTGGAGATAAACACAAAGAATTAAAACGGTTACCAGAATGCAGCTTACTTGCTAGTAATTGAGAACATGGCCACAGGGAGGTAAAACAGCTCAGTTGTCTAATGCAGTGCAGTGGGAATACCACTTACTCACAACTGCAATATCATGTTGAATTAATAATGTGTAAGGAAGCCTGACTGCCCAATCTCACATAGGAAAAAATAGCAATATACAGTGTGCAGCACATCACAGTGAATCTGTGTTCAATTTTTCAACTGGCTGTGATACATGATGTGATAAAACAGAAGCTGAGGAGCTCTGATGCTGCCTGCAGCAGAAACCTGAAGCACGAACTTGAAGAAACAAGAGTTCCAATGGAGAGAAGAAGCAGCTGGTATGAAAAGCGAGTATCTGAAAATCTAAACTGTATATTCAGTCAAGCTTCTGCAGATATAATAACACCTATCACTGATGGTAAGTCTGTAGCCTAGTAGGAACAGCACGTAATAGTGTATGTCGGACTGTGAAGTTCACTTAGATGTTCTGCAGATTTTCAAGGATTAATTTTATTTAACGTGAGCTTTATTTTGGATACAGTAGAGGTTGCTGTGTTTGATCCACAGGAAGTGCGAGGAGCCGTGGGTGACCAGTGGCGTCATCTCCGCATCCTCTTCTCTCTTCATCAGGATGGGCATGAAGTGGTCAATTTCGTTCATGTCCATATTCCCCATGTAGTTGCGGCAGATGAGCACCTGAATGTAACACACAGAGAGCAAAATGTAAAAGCAGAAGATGCTGTGATGAAGAGTGCAGCCCTACAAATTATACAAGCTTCACACGCTTTGTGTATTTATAATCTGAGCATCAAGAACCACTCGCTGAGTAAACACTTAATGGCCTGGGTCAAGATGATTTCTCTAGGAAACCAAGATCTTTACTTTGTGATAAGTATTGATTTCCGTTGCTTATAAAGGCTTTGGCAAGATAATGGCTTGAATGCAGCAGCAGCAGAGGTATACCGACATGAAACAACACAAATACAATGATGTGTTTCCATCGCTCTCTACAGCATGTGTCGCATTTGGATGAAACAATAAAGCACAGAAAAAAAAGTGAACAAAAAAATGGGGATGCCACTATAAAGCAGACGTCTGTTACTAAAACATCTGGATCTTGACATTACATTGGTGAACACTACACGAAAACTGTCATTCCACTGTTTCAAGTGAAGTTCAAACCGTATAGAAAACAGAGGTGATTTGTGGTTTTGCTGTGGCTGTTTTCTGTCTGAAACAAAGCTAAGCTAACATAATGAGCTATAATGTAAACTATCAGCTGATGCAGCATTTGACAACTTTCAGGCACTGTTATTGACTATGAGTTGTTGTTTGAGGAAGAAAACTTAATGATAGTGTATGCAGCACTGAGAATTGGGCCAGTCAATGCGAAATATGCAAGATCTATTCTAAACTGAACTAACCACAAGTCTGGGGAGCGAATGTCGTGTAACGCATCATATGCACCGACTTCTTTTTGTCTTGAGTGAAAGTCAGTTCCAAGTCAGAAAATCTATTTTACAAGTGATTTATGTTGTTTACTTGTTTCCAAAATAAGGATTGAATTTGAGATTGCACCCTGTATTCTTAAGTTTCTCTGCCAAAAGTGTCACATATATCTTATCTGTGATTGGTTTACTCTGTGACTTCATATTTGGATTCAAACGCCACGATTCCAGACGGATTTCTTATTGAGATGGCTACCTTAATTATACTATACTAATGAGTTTCTCATTTTATTGATTGATTAAATAGTGTTAGATCATCTGTGACTTTTGTAGCTGTGAGTGTGTTCTGGTACACATCCTCCCCCTGCTGTTCAGAGGTTGGAATCTCAATACTACACACAATCCCTTCAACCATATCTTCCATCTCAGTGGACTGAGAAAGCAATAGAAAAGGGAAACGCAACACAACAACAAAAGAATCAAAATCTCAGGTTACCACGACAACCAGCAGGACTAGTTATTTTAGGTCAATGATTTGAAGTGATAGCACTACTATGAGAAGTAAAGTGGAAAAACCTGCCAAAACTGACACTTGCATTCAGATTCAGAACCTGTAACAGAAACGCATACATCAAGTGACTCATTTCATTAATATAAACAACTGGAACCACATCAAAAGCAGTATTAGGGACGTTCATCTTGACATTTAAGGATTCACTGCCTGCTGTTATTCTATCATCCAACAATGTTCACCAAAAAAATGACAAGATTCACTTCAGTGAGCCCTAAGAAACCACCACACCCACTACTTTTAATAGAAATACACACACATGCACACACACACACACACACACACACAAGATGAGTCAGCAGTCTTGCTCAAGTCCGGACACACATACACATACACACACAAAAACACACAGCAAAGTGAAGAAAGAGATCAAAGCCTCTACGCTTGAGGGATCTTGATCACACACAAACACAAAGCTTTAATAGAGGAGTCTGGGTTGGACGGGGGTCGCATGGGGGCACATGCAACAAAGGCTGCAGGAAATAAGAAATAAAAAAAAGGAAATTCCTGGACAGTAAAGTAATCTGGTGGAGAAAAAAGGATATGAACAGGCCACTGCTCAGCTTCTGTGAGAGGAGACGTAAACCAGAGAGAAGAGGTCAGAGGTCACTGGAGAAAGACAATGAGAAATAGATGAATATTTGTACAATTGTGCAAAGTTGAAGATCCCTGGTAGAATGTGGACATTCTTCTTTTTTTTTTTGTTAAACTATAGTGGATTGTTAAAGGTTTATATAATTATGATCATATAGGAAAGGAAAAAGCAAATAGTCTGTTAATCCGACACTATCATCCCTGGTCTGTCAAAAAAAAAAAAAAAAAAAAACACTAATAAAACAACATTTATGGGAAAAGAAATAATTGGCAAAGTGATATTAAACCATTAATTTATCAATAAATTCACTGAAATTCCAATTACCCAAAAAATAAGTAGGTGGGAGTAAATTATTTATGAGCTATTTACAACCTTGTTTCCCATTTTAGAATACTAATAATAATTATTGGCTGATCCACTTCTGACACATATGATCTATAACGCATCCTAGCAGTGGTGATTAAACCAATTAATTCTCCACTCCAAATAGCTAATTTACTCAGATGTTGTCATCAACTGGAGCTGACAATAAGCACCATAGGACAATAGAAAAAGGCATATTGTTTCATTAGGCCCTGCTTTTGCGTATGTCAGATGCAGTGCATTCTTCCATGTAGTGAGAAAATTGCATTAAGGCAAAACAAACAAACACAGAAGAGAGTGAATATGACACAGAGCAGGGTGATCATTTTAGGTTTTGGTTATTTCAAACCATTTTTCAATTGCCTTCACAAAACAATGATTGTATCAAAGGGATGGGTGATGTGGCCAAAAAAAACAAACAAAAAAACATCATATGTATGTTTCCCTCTAGTTTTCTCAGTTTAGACTGTGTGATGACTTTTGTTATTATAACCTAACTAAAATTCTGCATTTTGTATCATTTTAGGCTGACATTATAATATTATTGATAATATCCAAATGAAATAAACACTACTCAATATTTTCATGTACATACAGTTGCAGTGTTTCTATTAATAACCTGGATTGTGGTGGCCTCATCTGTCCTGCCAGTTTTATAATGAATCAAGAAGGATAAAAAATTTTCAGCTCATTTATTTGGACAGCATTTTAAGATTCTTAAGTCCATGGACTATATGAGAAAACATGAGTCGCCATCTGGTGGA
>JAPSES010074230.1:0-10581 GCA_029822895.1 Maxillicosta whitleyi
TTCTTTCCGGGAGGATAACAGCCCCCCCCCCCCCCCCCCAACCTGAGTAGTGTATGCGTACATAGCATAGCATATTTAGTTATTATTGTTGTCTAAAACAAACATAACCGGTTTACTTTGAAGTAGCTTAAGTATTTTCTCCTAAACTTCACAAACTGTTACTCCAAGAAGGTTTTGACAGGAGGCATTCAGCATTTTCCAGTGAATATCAGGTATTTCCCTGTAGTTGATTTACTGCTGGGTTACACAGAGTTGCAGTGGTTAGCACTGATCTTTGAACCCAGCACTGGTTGGGGCATTTCTGTGTGGCTGTGGCTTCTCTCCAAGTACTCCTGCTTCCTCCCACCATCAAAAGACATATAACATAAGAACTAAATTGTATGGTCTAAATCATAGCTATGAATTAAAGAGTGAATGGTTATTTGTGTGTATATAGTATCAGCCCTGCACTGACCTGCTGACATATGCAGGGTGTACCCCATCTTTGCCTATTGTTAACTGGGATAAGTTCCAACAACCCTGCAACCTTTTCTTAGTGGTTCAGAAATTGATGGATGGAATGATCATATAGATGTTCATAAAATCAAAGGTTTTTACATGAAAACAGAGAAAACTAAAGAAAAGGTAACTTTTTCAGCAAAAGATTTTTCATATCTACAACACAACCGCTGTCATTTGTCAAACATAAGTTTTGTTTGGGTTTCTTTTATCAATCAGTGTTGCAGAAAATTATGGGGTTTCCATGTTCACTACAGAGGCCCTGAATTTCCACATTTGATGTCACTCAAAATCAGAGAAATTGCATTTTACCAGCATTACTTTAATGTATTTATGGGATTGGTGGTAAAACAGATATTAAACATTACAGATTAGTAGATATGAGTGGTTGCTGGCCTCTGTTGAGGTCTTTGAGGGTTAAATGGGCCCCTGAGTGTTATGATCTACTGTTTACAAGGTCAAGAATTAATGTTTATTTTTATGATGTCAGTTGGCTAGCACTAATGTAATACAATACAGGTCAGGATTATTCATGTTTCAGCACACACGCTTATCTCTATTAGAAAATCAAAACTACGGAAACACCCATAACCTTATGGATCTGATTTTTGGAGGTGTGTGAGTACAGAATGTTAAACGAAGCTGTATAAAAAGAAGAAAACTGAGACTAGTGTGCCCTTTCAAAATAAAGAATTACATATGTGTATTGTTCACTTGGCTGGTGCTGTTGTTCCCTGGTGATGGCCCGGCTTCCTGTCAGCTCTAGCTTATTGTTCATACTCACACAAAACTGGGCCAGCACACAGTTTATAGAAATCCGATCGACACTCACACACTGAGACACTCAGTTCTCACACTTAGGTTTAGTGTGTCATTGCTGCAGTGTCATTGTTCTTAGAGGTTGGCAGTGAGCTCAGGCCTCAGTAACGCTGTGAAGTTAAAACAGGCAGGTTACCACTCTACAATGCAACTTCCTCTGTCTGCAGCGTTATTCCCATGAATATACACACAGCTCCTTTCTCTGCTGCTGCTTTCCTTCTGCTCCAGAAATAGGCGATTGCTCAAGTTATGATGTATTTGGCCTTGTGTGGTGTAGACTTCCATTCAAGTAGCTGAGTGTGTCAGTGTGAGCTGTAGAAGCACGTAGGAAGAAAGTGAGGTAATGTCCGTAATGGTACTGTACAACAATACACACACACACACACACACACACACAGACAGGCTCAGTTCTGTTAAATATTACTAATAATAGAGTAATAGAAGGAACACGATGATAAGAAAAAAGACATGACATCCAAACAGCCAATTCCAGTTGTGTTTGATGAAAACTTGCACAGATTATTCAGTGGATTACAGATGAATGAATTTGTTGGAATGTGGTCCAATATGAAGTGGCTGCTGATGCCCAAAAGAATCTCTCCACTTTAATGTGCAGTTGTGTTTGAACAAGGCTTACGTATATCACTGGGGGTTTAAAACATATATTGAAACGTACCTCAGAACATTAGCCTTTCCAATATACATATCATACAGCCAGGAAAAGCATGGAAGCTGGAATGTGCTGATTCAATGTGTAAGCTTATAAATGTCAAAAGTCAGAGATGTTGCAGAGTGAGTTATCCTTTATACAGCACAAAATTCAATAAGTATCCAGTGTATTGTTCTGGGTATCCATACTGTGTTTGACAAGAAGAATAAATAAATGTGAATCTGTTGGGATCATATTATTATCCACTGGGGAGCCATTATCTTTCTTTGGTAGGAAATGTCCTTTGTGCCATATGTAGCATTGTTATATGCGTTATATATGTAGCTGTGACTGCAATACATGGACAGACCTTGTGTTCTATCTCTATTCAGCTGACACAGTGTATTTCTCAAACTGCAGCACAAAACAATAAATGAATTATTGTCCTGTATGTGTGGATAAGGCACTGCTGAGAGACTAAATACCTATAAAACCCCATCATAATGTAGCTTTGATGGGAGTGATGGCAGGAAGTTTAGCTATAGCAGAGTTGAAGAGCACAAGAAGAGTTTTTTATTCTTTAAAATGTGCAACACTTAGAATACCAGCACATCCACAGATGAACAGGGAAGGCATTGTTCAGCCAGCAGCTTCCACTCATGGTGTGGATTAGAAAAAAATAAAAAGGCTGATAAACATTGTCATCCAAACACATTAACCTAGATTCGCATAAACACAATAACTCCCCTTAGCCCCTGCACATAAAACGGAACATAATGCAGCAAAATGTCCATTACCCACAATGCAATGTGGCAAGCACACCGCAATAATTTAACTGGTCATTTAGTGTCTTGGTATCGACAGAAAAACTGGAGTATTAAGAGACCAAACTCTCTGGTAGCAGGGACAGTTTCAGTATGAAAGTTCAGATGATTTATTTTGCATATTTTACCTTTAACCAGGAAGTTTCATTGACGTTAGCCAGTTTGTATTTCTTTACACAAATTACAATCATCTGGGTAATGCCAAATATAGGAATAAGAAATGGTGCATTTGCAAAACAATGTCAAGGTAGGGCATGTTTTTGTCCAGTATTTGTATAGAGGCGAGTTGTGGTTCTGTAAATGATTAATGAAGACAGTCTTTGTGAAAATTCAATACTTTCAATGAGTAGCTGCAACTCAGAGGTTTTTGTTCTTTCTCAGAATAAGGAGGACTTTAAAGCGGCAACATGTCAATATCAATATAGTCTCCATTGTCACCTTTCCAGCCACTTCCCAACATAAAAAAATCCACGTCTACTAATTCTAGTGTTTAATCTACTAGTATGTAATGCTTTTTATGCCCTTACTTTATCTTTTTAGCTTTTAGCATTAACCCCCAATTTACATTATGTTGCTATACACACACACACACACTTTATCTTGTGTCTGGTTTATATGCATATGTTATACATTTTACTTAAGTTGACAATGGTTGATAGAACGGCTCCGTAATCTATTTTGCATCATGACCCTAATGCTGAGAATGTCAGTGTTCTATTAGTTATATTATTGTGAGAGAGACCCTGTGTTATGGGAATTTTTAGTGAAGCTAAACAGCAATTTATATTCTGCTGAGTTAAATCCCAAACTCAAAATTATTTATCCCTACTTAGTAGTTGCAACAAACAGAACAACCCATCCATATCCCATCTGGTAGAACAATGTCATGATTTTCCCTTGAATGCAAAAACCTTTACATCTAAAGGATCAGACAACATGAGATCTGCTTCAGGGAAATGTGACACAAGACTCGCTGTATCCTGGTTCAAATATGTATCCTACATTAACACGAAGCCATGTGAGGCAACTAAGTGTGTTGTAATTCCTCTTGAAAGGTAGCAAATTCCCACTTATCTGACATGAAATCTCAGATGACTTTGCCTTGATTCAGTGGAAATACTCTCAACAATACATCATTCAGATCTATTACCTTCCACAAACTACTTTAAAAGTAAAAGAAAACAGAAAAGAAAACAAAACTTGAATACAGGACTGTTCCCAGACCTAACCTGGTGTGGGCAACTTCAGTTAATGTCTAGACCGCAATTACAGACACAAGGGATCTGTAATTTACATGTTTAATTTGAAGGGTTGCATAATCTGACTCCACACTATTTGCAAGTGCAGAAGTCTGTGTGTGTAGGTTTGCATGCTTTTATCCAGGATTTCTTTCGTTTCCCCTCCTGCGTGAGGTCTGAGTAAATCTACCTGACTGATGCCTTTGTCTGCTTTGGAGTGTTGAGCAATGCAGCTCAGCGTCTGTTGGAGAGAGAATTACTGTACATTCACAGCACACACATTGGCTCTGTCAATATTGACCCTGTCAAAGCAGGAACACTTCAGCTCCGGCAGATAGTGGAGTTAAGAAGCTAAGCTCATGTTTGCAGACAAAGAGAAGCACAGGGTGAGAAAGGCAGACAGAGATAGAGGTGATGATGGAGAAGATCTGGCCATTAACATCTCTCCTTTTCTTTGGCTTTTCACACTCACTTTACACTCCAGAAAGGTCTGCATTTCTATATTTAAGAGCTGACAAATGAGTTACACATCTTTGGCAGTTTCAACATCTCTGCACATATCCTACTCCAACAATAACAAGCTATTATCATTTTAACTTATTTTGTGATTGTAAAGATTTTATTTGAACGGTGGTCCAGTTGTTCTTGGGTGTGGATGTCTATATTTTTACAGTGTTGATAGTCACGGTGTTCCTTCTACACAACAAACACTCCAGACCTGAGCTTCTATAGCTGTCACACTGTTTACCTGAGATATGCTCCAGCCCTTTTGTGATATTTCAAAGGTATGGTACATTTACCTTGCAACCACAAGCCTGGGCAGCTTCTGTGTAATCGACAACAGGTTGTTGATCTTTGTTATTCACACATCAGATAATGTAGAGCAGTGGTATTTTCATGGGGGTTATTGAACCCTCCAGGTTTATCGAAAAAGAGTGTTAACTATGTTGAATAAATGACTTGTTAAAGAGGTGCGGCACTAAAAAATGTTTGAGGTGTAAATTGACTTAGAAGACTCTAGTACGAAGAAACGTCAGTGCACCTGTTGGTACACCCTTCATAAAATCTGCATTTTATGAATGAAAGTGGCTCAACATAATACTTGGATGTCTGATGATCATAGAGTGAGTCAGTTGGATCATCTCTGCATCATGCAATTAATATAATAAATAAGTGTAAGCCCCCTCCCATTCAGAAGTGTGCAGCCCACCTGCTCTAGTGTCTGCCCTTAACTGAGACATCATTGTTAAAGGTTGCTCATCACATCATTATCTTCAAAGCATCTATAGCCCCTATTACACATCACTTCTGCTCTGGGAATATTTGACCTTTATTTCGGAACGACATCTGCGTAAACAAAGCGGTAGGATCATTTGGACCCGCCTCTGTCACAACTTTTTAACGCCTCTGGAGGCACTAACAGAGCTGTGATAAATGTTGAATCATGATTCTGGAACACTATGTTAGAGGAACACCTCTTGGTTCTGTAACCAAGGTGTGATGTTTTGATGATGTATTGTGTATGCGACTCCCGCACCAGGGGGATTTCAAAATGAGTTTGGGCCGTGTACAGTAAACAGTCATATCAACACAACCAGATAGATGTCAAACTGGGGAGACACTGAGATCTGTGACTGTTGGCAGGATCTATCCATGTTGGAGGACTCTATCCATGCTAACGTTTGTGGAATGGTGAAAGACTCTGGAGAGGTTAGCAACACTGCTATGCTTGGGGTATTTCTGTTGTGCAAGTTATACGCTGCACTGTGTCACTGCTGCTTTGATTCTGCAACGCAGGTCAACTGTGTAAACGTTCAGCCCGTCTCACCTGTGTTACCCCTCTGACTCGGCTGTGGAAAAAGATCAATGGTGGAAAAAAGGTGGGATAACAATCTGACCTTCTTTTGGGATATTCTTTGTAAAAGTAGCTTATGAATGGCTTCTCACAATTTGGTGGTCAGGTGAAAGCAAATTTTAGTTGCCTCCCCTACCCCAGAATCAACCTAGATATTTATTAATTCCTTCAATATATCTGTATGTAAACACACTATCACGTTTAAAAAAAACAGAAGTCACACACACACGATACTTAGTTTTGATAATTGGACATATTCACAGTAGCATCGTCTGTGCCATCCAATGTTTATGCAATGTCCCAATAAGTGTCACAACATTGATTTCCATCCAGACTTTCATTACTTTTTGGCCAGGATAAAGTCTTCATTACATCCCAGAAGTTCAGTGGGGTTCCAGTCTGGACTCTGTGCTGATCATACATGGGAGTGATACCTCCTTGAACAACTCTTTCATGTTGAAATTTGGTGATATCAATGAATCTGGGCATGGTCCAATCCTTATGCTCTCTAGGAAACTGATGGTTGTTTAAAAAAATGACATTAGTTCAGGATAAAGAACTTGTTGCAGCTGAAACATATCAGTCGCTGTTGTAACTTGAAAATCAATTATTCTTAGGCCTACGTGTTTACTTTGTTAAATCCAGGTGTGGTCTTTTCTTTGCCCAGGCTGTGTATACCATTGGGGATTGACGAGGTTAGAGCCTAGATACCAAACCCTGCTTTAGTGAAAAGCATAACTGTTAGCTCTTGGTTATTCTGTTTGAACCAACAAACTCCGATAACAAATGAAGTCATAATTTCAGTTTGGTTAAAGTACTTCTTTATCAGGGAGGTCTGGGGTCTGTAAAGAGTGTTCTAGTTCTTCAGTTTCCCATCTGAAAATACTGTGAGACAACAAGCCATAATGGTAAGAATGTTTTATATACAGTATATTTAGTGTACACAAATACGTATTGATTTTCCTTTTTAGTGTGTTTTTTTTTTTTTTTTAGGTGGGGTGACACTTATGTTTGACACTTTAGGGCTTGTTGGTTATAGCTTATGAGCTGAAGTGACCAGGGTGAAATACATGAAATGAGTCTAATGCTCTGCTGTATGTTCTGTTCTCTGAGATGAGAAGCTCTGATGTGAACGTCAACACGTCAACTGATATTAACACTAAAGATGAGCACTGACAACATGATTGTTCTGGCAGGTAATTTGTACTTTCTTCTGCTTCACTGACACTTTTCTTCTTATCTCACGTCTACTCCTCATTTTCATTTCCTGTTACTTCCCTTTCACTCTTGGTCTTTAGAGGTTTTAATGATATAAACGCCTTCAGGATTTTGGACATCATTGACAGTTCAGATAAAAAAAGTAGTCCTATCTGATTTGTTGAAATTCAATGAAGTCTAAAAAAGAAAATAAAATCAAAAACAAACACACACAAAAAAAATGTCCAGAATATCACCAATACACACTTGTATGGCGCAATCAGTTATCTTCCAGAAATGTTTTTAAAGACTGCACATTGTTAGATGGATGCAGCAAGGAGAACACAAATAGACTTTGACATCAAACACTCAAGTTGGTTGTAATTAGGTTTAAGAAACAAAAGCACATTGGTTAGAGTTAGGAAAAGTGGTTTGGTTTAAATTAAGGATGGGCATTATGGCCAAAAATGTTATCACAATAAATGTCACATTATCATTTCTTTTAAGTTTAAGGCTGATTCTGATTCCGAGTTAAAGAAACCAGATGGTTATTTGTGGTTTTCAACTGCTCTTTATGGTCAGAACATGACAAAGAGTTGCCAAGCTTTGCCACATTTCACAAATCTAAGTTAAAACATACAAAATCGCCTTTAACCTCAGAATATGCATACAAAATATGTGTAAAATGAAATTAAATAAATAACACACTCAAGCATTTTAAAGGCATTTTGGCTGACAGAGTAAACAAAATAAACCAATGATTCAAGTCATTATTGTAGAAATATTTATTATTACTCTGTTGTCCATAAAGTTGGAGTTTATGCCTTCATCTCCATTTTTTTTTTTTTTACCCCAATATTAATTTCTTGTAGTTAAAACAGTTTCTTAGAGGAGTGTTTGAAGACTGTATCTCCAGCTCAAATCCAGTCTTATGAATAGAGCTTCAGAAAAGAGTTACTAACTCTTCCATTTAACTTTTCTAATGTGTAGTCAATTCCTAAAGTCCAGAATCTGTTGGTTACATTATATTTCCAGTTCAAGTGGTGCATTCATCACTTGAAGTGGATTCATTGAGTCAGAAATTAAGTTGTTGCCAGATTTGCACAGCTTTCCAAAGATTTAATGCACCGATAAATAATCACAAGTTAAAAGTGCAATTATGCAGAGGAATGTTTGATTGTAAAATAATGGAGACTGTAGAGAGTGTGTAGTAAGTTCTCATCTCTCTACTAGAAATAATATAATATCACATATGGACATAACAGATGTTATAACTGCCTCCAATCAGGTCATTTAACTCCGACCTACAAAGATAATTCAACCTGAAAATACAAAGGAAAGATAAAGATCATTTTTCTTCAAGAGTCATATTCCGTTGAACTTTAACTCCATTTGCTTTTATGGCCTCTCCACCTCTTGTTGACAGTCTTATCTGTTGCACTTGCCTTTAGAAAACCTGAGCAGAGTTTTGTCACGTAGCCGACAGGGTTGAGAATCAGATCTTTCCTGGAATCCTCTTAATTATTATCTAGTATTTATCCTTCCTCTTATGTTAGCTTTCTGTTAAACGTCTCTTATGTTAAGAAGTCTGTTTTGACCCATGTCTTATACTAACTGTAAAATACACTAAAACAATTATATATCATCCAATTTGTTTCTTATCTCTTGCTTACCTTGTTAGACTTATCCATTAAAATATTGGTTTTAATATTTTTGGTGTGGGCCCTTTGTTTTTGGTCAGTATACTTTTCAATGTGCACTCTGCAAAAATCACCAACTCTATACTGAATACTCTATACTTGTTTTGTTTTTGGCAGTATTGTGTTTCTACTTGCTTTTTAATCTTATTTTTATAAGTGGGTCGAAACCAACCTTAACAACACAAAGGTCATAATTTCAGCAACAGCATTTCATTATTTAGTCGAAAGAGAAATTGTTTTTTATTATTCTGTTGAAATAGAGGTTCCTGACAATGTCAAAAAGCCTTTGCATTTAAGGCCTAAAATAGATCACTTCTGACCTTAACACAAGAGGAAGGTTAAGATGATGCCATTACAACCAACTACACCTGAAAGCATGATGGAAAAAAATAATCCTGTTGTGAAAGTTTAGCAAAATTAACTCATTTAGGGGGGGAAAAAAAATGCACATTTCACCACCTGAGCATAAAATACACTACATAGCCTAATATTACTGTTGACAAGGCTGCATGTATTAAGGGAAATGTGAAGTGGTCTGGATTGTGAAATGGGATTTTAATAGACTTTAGAGCTGAGTTTTTTCCAAAGTTGTGGAGACGGATGCCATGCAGTCCAATAGTAAAGTTCAGTGAAGTGTAATAATAATAATAATAATAGAGTTGTACAGACAAATACACTAAATGATTGTAGTGTTAATTCAGTATACTGTATGTCTTTGATTGGTTATAGTAGGATGTCTTTTTTTATTTTTTTTTAAATCTCCTGCATGTTTTATATTATGCATGTAAATTAAATAAAATAAAACAATAACATTTAATAAAATAAATCTATCCCTGGGTTGCCAACAATAACAGAACTGATTCCTCAAAGCAAAAATAGAAACTAAGGTGAGTTGCTAATTTCCATGGTTACAGTAACAGGTATGTGTAAGAGCAACACTTTCAGTTTCATATGGGAGTGGTGTCTTAATAAATCCCAAGGCTTATCAATACAACCATCCACGCTGACCTCTTCTACTACAAGGATTTGGTCATTGAATAACTACAGGATGATACCGCAATTAAATGTGATGATATGTGGTTTAATCAGTACAAGAACATTACACTATACATATAGACAGTTTGGCTCCAAGATGAGGCCAGATAACATTGTACAGGTGACGTATTGTAACCGCAAGTGAAATTTTGTAAGCCACAAACGTATATTTCTTTTTTTAAATGCACCTACAAAACTTATTTTGCACCTACAAACCTGTTTTTGCTTATATAAAATAATTTCTGCATTTACAAAACTTTTGTGCAGTTACAATACATTCTGGCCTCTTGTTGACGTGGGGGTGTGGTTAGATGAGAAGCATATCCAGACCTGGTCTAGACAGGAAGCAATATTTGAATTGATGGACAGACACTATGTCATTCACTACAATGGAGCGATTTCAAAGAACCACTGTAATGTGTTTATTGCACCTTAACCCTTTCATGCATGAATTATGGGAACCTTAGTCAAGAATTTTTCCTGAGTGTTTTTATTCCTCTTTAGGCATGAAAAAAACCCTAATGCACTTGGAATTTTTTTTCAATTAAACAATTTTTCAAGGAGTTACAAAAATGTCCACATAGACACCATGTGTTTAGATTATGAAGCAAATAATGCAATATCAAAAAGTGATATTCAGTGAGAAAACTATGAAATAAATAAATTTTTAATTCAGCTAATCTGATGGTTTCTGTCATTTTACATTTACTAGTTATTTCTCAGTTCAGGGAGATACTGTGCGGGGGGGGGGGGGGGGGGGGGGGGG
>JAPSES010074231.1:0-10580 GCA_029822895.1 Maxillicosta whitleyi
GATACGATACATATCCCGATATATGTGCATTCCGGTACATGGTATTCAACGCAATATGCATCCTGATATTTTAGGCCTACACACACACACACACACACACACACACACACATATATATATATACAGTTTTCACTTTTTTTTTTTTTTTAACATTTTACAGAAAGCAGACACACGTATACCCAAATGTTATTGTTTTATTTTGCTGTAGACAAACTAATTATTTGTTGCATGTGAAATATCGATACTGACGCCTCTGTATCGATTGTATTGTGAAGAGGTGACGATATATCCCTGTGTTGATATTTTGAACACAGCCCTAGCGCGCACAGATATGAAATGAGAGAAAGTAGGGCCAAGTGATTAGGAGGTGTGACTATTTATGGACGTCGGGTTGTGATGTAAATAAATTACTCTCTTGAACACATGCTGTTTTTAGAAGAAAAACCTTTTATTTTAGTGACCTCCCAACATAACTTACCAGACTACCTTTGGTTTGGACCCAAACCGGACCAGAACTGGGCTCACAGGACACTGTCGGGGTAAGTCAGTGTGGATGTACTACACTGATGAGGGGATGGGATACATATTCATGTACAAATACACAACTGTACCTTTAATTGTACTTAACATAAGATGACCGACAACGGCCAAACACACGGCAACGCGTGTCAATGATAAAAAAAAAAAAAACAGCTGCAAGTAAAAAAAAAAGGAAAATTCACAAGTCTAAATGAGGTGCGAAAAGACGAACGTGGTGCAAATGAAAATAAAAACAGCACTACAAGAAACAAAAAGAAATGCATAAACATGAAACGCTCTGAAAATGAATAAATGATTCAAACCAAAAAAACATCTGCAAACGACAAACACTGCATGACCAGCAGGGGGCAAGGCAAGGCAGGTTTTTTACATAAAACATTAAGAGCGTTCCAGCAGGGAAGCAATAAAAAGAATAAGCATGAGATTAAGAAAAAGATTAAAAAATAAAAGATACATTTAAAAAAATATATAATAAAAAAATAGCAAAAAATAGATAAAACAGATAAAAACTTTAAGCTTAAAAGAAACGGTACAGCTCTAAACTTCTGGATCAGAACTCTATTGAAATGCCAGGTCGTTATTGTAAATGAGAAGCTTTTCTCAATTGATTTTTACCTGGTAAAATAAACGTTAAATAAATAAAAATAAATGAAATGCAGCTGAGAACATGTGGGTCTTAGTGTCAAATAGTCTGGTAAAGTTTCATACTGTCTTCCACTTACAGTTATTGGAGATCAGGGGGGTCAAACATGTGGCTTGGGGGCCAAATCCGGCCCACCAAAGGGTCCAGTCCAGCCCAGCCCTAGTGATGGCTTTATGAAATGTTAAAATTAAACTAATATATTAATAATCATTTTAGTTCAGTTCCATAGACAGAACAATTCAATTAAAGTGGGTCAAATCTGTAAAATACTAACATAATATCTAATAAATACTCACAACTCTGTAAACATTTACATGGATTTACATCAAAGCAAAGTACACTGTGTCTTATAATATTCATGTGCTGCATCAGCTGATAGTTTACACCATAGCTTTGTTAGCTTAGCTCTGTTTTTAGACTAGAAAACAACCACAATAAAACCACAGATCACCTCCAGTTTGTGTCGTCAGTAGCTGCACTAAAGATGTGAGGAAACAGGTTAGAAAACTGCCAAAACCAATGTAAAGACCGCTTTGCAGCACCTGGAGGGTTCTATTCAAACTGTATGAACTATTTGGGTCCAAATACACAAATAAACAAACCACAGACTAAGACAAGTGGATTTAAATAAATAAGAGCCCTTAAAAAAAAAGCACCAAACTCAGGCCCACTAACATAATCTGACGGAGCTCCGTAGATGACGGCACAGGTAGTCCTCGGGTTACGACGTACCGGACTTATGTTATTTCGACTTTACGACACCGGAGTCTTGTCAGCCATTACGTCGACAGCGTAGGAATGGAACTCGTTGGTAACCCGAGGACTACCTGTACTTAGCTTTAAACGTTGTGTAACTGAATTATCATCGTGTAAATATAAGAAGTGGATAAACCGTAGTGGACGTCTGTGATTATGTGGACTGATGGACCAGCTGCTCGTCGTCTCCTGTGTCCAATCAGACAGACACACCTGCTCTGATGCCTCCCCCCCCCTTCCTCCTTCACATTCACCCTGTCCGCCCCAAAGGCAGCGTCTGCCTCTCGGTGATTGGCATGTTGTCAGAGCCTCCGAGGCAGCCCGGCCCAGACCTGCGACTGACACATTCGATTTCGGCTCGCCGACAAGATGTAATTGAAGGACACACACTCACAAACACACACGCGCGCAGACCTCCATCCCAGGCCTGTCTCCCAGCGATCATATTTGAATGAGTAACACGGCGGCTGATGTTGAACACAGACATTGATAGACTGACACAGCTCACTACACACTTTCTCTCCCCCCTCCATCAGTGAGAAACATTACTCTCCTCCCATGATTAGCTCCTCTGCAGGCTCCCTCCGCTCTCTATTATGATCATGTACGAGGCGATCGGTGTAGCCCGTCATCGGAGCACATGTTGGCGGCTGATAACAGCTGTATGTGCCGCAAATCATAAAATTACAGCCGTCTTTGATGCAGGAGGAAGTTGTCAGGAGCATCACTGCAAAGCCTCAGCATCTCTTCCAGCCGCTCGTAAAAAAAAAGTGTTCATCGCAGAAAAGGGGCGAAGTTGTTTCCCTCGCTGACCCACTTTCCACATGTTTACAGGCACTTCGACATGTTCGGCTTCTTCATCCGACAGACTAAAAGCAGGAACTTCTCAAGATTGAACGCAGCAGAGTTTGTATGTTTTAGTCTGGACTGAGTAGATTTCCATTTTGTGAATTAATAAATACATAAAACACAAAAGACTGGTTTGATTTCCACTTTAAGAACACAAATGGCAAGGTTTTTTTGTCGTCATGATCGAAAAACAGGGAGTGAACTTTGGGGCAGCTGTGGCTCAGCTGGTAGAGCGGGTTGTCCAATGAGGAAGGTTTGCCAGTTCAAATCCTTGCTCTGACGGTCCTTGAGC
Organism: Maxillicosta whitleyi; assembly: GCA_029822895.1. Taxonomy (NCBI): domain Eukaryota; kingdom Metazoa; phylum Chordata; class Actinopteri; order Perciformes; family Neosebastidae; genus Maxillicosta; species Maxillicosta whitleyi. The sequence goes on from JAPSES010074231.1 coordinate 3,081, forward strand.
AAGACACTGAACTCCAAATTTCCCCCGATAGGATCTGTGCAGCACCATGTATGGCAGCATCCACCCACCATGCAACTGTCAATGTCATTATACATATGTGTAATGACAATAAAACTAATATATTCTATTGAACAAGACATCAACGACTACCAAAATCGATGAATCAATGTTATTATCCAGAGACTGTTTCACTGTATCATCAAGTTTTCTTCTTCTAAGTAAATAATGTTCATGTGCTACGTCAGCTGATAGTTTACATTAAAGCTCTGTTAGCTTAGCTTTGTTTTTAGACTAGAAAACAACTACAATAAAACTACAAATCATCATCAGTATCTGCACTAAAGACTTGTGTGGAATCTCCCAAAGAATGTCAGAACTGTCACCGTTTAGTCTGAATGGTGACTCAACAAACGGCAACTTAGCAAAGATAAGAACATCCCATAATGTTATACCTTCATAAAGGCGAAGACACACGAACCCCATTTTCGGCAGTTGATCATTATCGGGATCTTTGACGAGGTCGATGACATGAGCCTGTTTGGTGAGTTCCATTTGATCAGCTGTTGTTAACGCCGGTCTTTTTTGGTTGATTCAAGGCGGCATTTATTGCATTTCAGTGACGTAAAGGTCGGATAAATGCGACCTGGTTTCATTGGCGCATATGAAAATTGTCTGGGTCTGGCCTGGATTTGACAAAAAAATGGGAATGGTGTTGTTCAAACTGTCTTTAACAGATCGGAAATGGGTAAAAAAGAAATCAGATTCGGGTTCACATTTGCCTGCAGTCTGAACGTAACCTGAATCTCCTTTGCACTTTACATTTACATTCATTCACACAACATATTTCCATCTTTTACAGAAGTAAAAAAAAACCATTAGGCTCCTTTTTCTAGAATATTTGGCATTTCCTTTGCTTTTTAATGTGCAAATGGGAAATGCAAATGAAATCAGCTGGATGGAAACGCACATACTGTTTCAGCTGATGAGACTCTTGGCACTTGGTGATCCTGCAGTTTTCTCCACCACCCAGGCCTGTTCCTTATGTGATTAAAACCTTGGTGTCTTAATTGAATATTCATGTGTGTTTAGTGTCTTCTCTATTATCTGCACACGCTTACAGGGGTTAGTTCTGCCCACATAATCTGTGTTACTCCCCCTCATAAAGAAAATACCTGTTTCATTTCCTAAAAATTCTCAAATGCGCCTCTGTCTGAGGTAGAAGTGAAGGTGTTCCATTTGCTTTTCGGTCCTTTGTCAGCTAATATTTAAGTAGACTGTGGGAGATACGAGTGAATCCCTTTGAATCCGGGCAGTAAACAGCTGTATCATGTCAACATATTGCAATAACTGTAACTGCTGCCCATCGCTACATCTACATGTCTAGTGGACGAGCCATTTTTATGCTGTTTTCAACAAATTTGCATCGTGTTGAAAGACCCGTTATCTCCTTCTTTATTGCTACAATGCAATTTCCCCTCACTGTATTGTATGTACGTATTTTTCATACAGTGGTTTTTCCCTTTCATTTTCTCAGAATATTGTGCAACAAACAGATAAATATAAACATAAAATATGTTACGTATATGTGCGATTGGATTGGATTCATTGAAACTGCCTCTTTTTTAGTCTTTGCTTTGATTATTTCTTGCCGAGAGGCAGACAAACACAAATATCACAGTAATAGTCAATGATAGAAAAGGGGATTGAACTGTGGTTTCAGGGAAGATTGCATCGTGATTTCAACAAGCTGATGTAGGAGCGCTGTCTACCTGACTGTTCAAAAGCATTCATCGCAGCTCTGAATCCGTGTATCACCTCCCTGACCTGAGATGTGCAGAAGATGTGAATACGGATCCGGTCCGACAGGAGATGTGAATGACACGTTCTAATCCTTACTACGGTAAAAGGCGAGGAGAAGGCGGTGGAATCAGGAGAAAAGAAAAAAAAAGTACTCATGTCTTTATGTTTTGTTTGTGTGCAGCTGTAAACAGAAGCTGTACGCAGAGAAGCTGCCAAACACCAGCATCATCATCCCCTTTCATAACGAAGGCTGGACGTCTCTGCTCAGGACCGTCCACAGCGTACTCAACCGCTCCCCTCCGCAGCTCATCGCAGAAGTCATCCTGGTGGACGACTTCAGCGACAAAGGTACGCAACAGGACACACACACACACACACACACACAAGGTGCAAGGTTCACATTACCAGTATCCAGTATACCTGGGATATATTTACTGAACTAAAGTAGAGTTTTCAGGTATCTGTACCTGAGTCTTTACTTTTATTAAAACAGTATCTGGACAAATGTATGAACCTGAATACATACATATATACATATGTACATACATATACTACTTACTTACATACACACATACTTTTACACATACATACATACATATACAGGTAGTCCTCGGGTTACGAACGAGTTCCGTTATTACGCTGTTGACGTAACCCGAATTTCTGCGTAAATCCGAATTACCCCTTTAGTACCCCTAAATACCCCCTAAATCTCTAAATAATTATCCAAATACATATATTATACTTCTATATAAGTACTTGCAGATGTCCGGCTGGAAGGAAACCGTCCTCTTTTCCTCCCAGATCTCACCGTACACTGTCCATCACTGCCCTTGAAGCTTTAGCTTTAGCTTTCCTGCCTTCATCATCATCATCAACGCTCACTTGCATCCATGTGTCTCCCCCCTCCCTCCCCAGTCTTTGTCTTTCTCTTTCAGAGTCAGGGTCTAAAAGGAAGTTTTTCCTTCCACTGTCTCCACATGTAAAACGTCTGTTGTGATTTAGTGCTATACAAATAAAATTTGATTTGATTTAGAAAAGTGTTCCATATTGGGATCCTCTGCCTCCAATCGTGCAACAGCCAGTATAGAGTATATATGTACAGTAATGGAGGACGAGACTGCAGCATCGTAAAGTTGAAATAACGTAAGTTGGGTATGTCGTAACCCTAGGACTACCTGTATGTATGTATATACACATAAAGACATGTGTTTTTTTCTACTAAATCTATCCAGAAAAACTGTTTATCATAAAGTGAACACATTTTTTGCAAATAGTTCATTCAGTCACAATGTATTAAAGGACTGGAAATGTGTTTGTTTTTTTTCAGATTGAATTGTACTTCGCAGTCTGACGTTGCATGACATTAACACAGTAGAAAGAAAACGAAAGAGAGAAAAAAACACAGCAGAATGCTGTTAAGATTTTATTGTACATTTAGAATAATTGGATCTCAACCTTACTCAGCTGCAGAAAAAAGACTGATATGTGTGTTATTTGCAAAAATTACACTTTTACCAAGAAAAGGGACACCTGCAGACACAGGAACCATTTCATGTTACTTGAAAAGTAATAGCTGCGGAAATTGTTCATTTAACAACGGGTGCCTAATTTGGCAGTGTTGATGAAAGTTGAGCCTCCACCGCCTGTTCAGGACGTGTGCATTTAGTCGTGTGTCTGGTGTTTTGTCTGCTCTTTGTAACGAGCCTTTCCTTTCCTGTGTCAGTTTGTGTGTGTTATTGTGTCTCTTTCCTCACCAGCCCTCTTAAGAAAGTGTTTAATGGCTTGTTAATTAGTCCTCTCTGTCACGGTCCCTCGTTGAAGGATGTGTCTCCATGGTAATGAGATGTTCCACCACCTAAGACTCATTTAGAGGTTAGCGCTCAGCACAGCCCCCCCGCCCACTGCTACAGATGAATGGAATAGAAACATAAAGAAACTTAAGTTATAGGAAATTGGAAAAATGCCAGAGGAGTCTCCAAAGAAGCATAATTAGCTACATCTCACATCTTAGATAGATCTTTCTCACTGAATTGCGTTAAATATCTGCCAAAAGCATGGGTTAAATGCACCAGAGGCTCCTGGAGATGCTATTGGATCTTTGCAGGCCCGAGTCTTCTGTTCAGCCAGTCTATATTTGCAGGATTTACTCTGAACTGATGCCAAATGCATTTAGAGACACCAATGTTTCCAATATTTATAACCCTATAATCGTGAAATTTAAGGTTTGCCGGTGGGATAGTCTGGGAAGTGTTTGTAGAACATGTGCAGCTACTACTGTTGGTGTGTGTGTGTGTGTGTGTGTGTGTGTGTGCGTTTGTCCTCACCTGCCTAGGGACTGCAGAAGGAAATGAGCTTACGGCTGAATCTGAACCAAAACACTTTTTCAGCTTAACTGTTATTTTGAGGTGCATCCAAACTCAGGTCTGTAGTACACATACATCAGCCCCGACATCCCCAAATCAGAACTGCATCTTGTATTAACTTGTATGATATACCATCCAATACTTTAACCCTTTAACACCAAATGTATCACATTTGATACATGAGATTTGAAGCCCTCTACATCATCAGTGTGATAGTTTTTTTTTTCTTCAAAACCCTGATGTATACAATTAGATACATACAATACACAGATAATCCACCAGGGGGGAGGAACTTATTCACCACAGATCTTTCCAGTGATTGATTCCACAAGATTGTCATTAATGAGGAAGGAGGCGGAACTTTGATACTGTCTTAGTGACGAACTTTGACCTAGAAGCAAAAACACAAGTAGTTTGTCTGTAAATTATGATTTTTTTTTTTTTTTTTTTTTTTTAAACTATGTGACGGCTTAAGTATATACATTTATCCTCCAGTATAAGTTGACCTGTATTAAACTTGTCTTATGTGGCTTATGAGGCTGTTTTTTGTAAAAAAAAAAAAAAAAAAAAAAAGTCCAATATTGACAGTTTTTTTTTTTTTTTTTTTATCACTACAGTATCTGTCAAGGGTTTGGTATAAACTCAAGGTTTTCCGGAACAGAAGAACGATGACTCAGTGGCAAAAGATATTTTAATTATTTCTTCCACCAAATGTGCAAAAAAACATTTAGAGTCTTGAGATTGTTTTATTGCCCTTTTGATGCTTTGAACTAAAGCAAATATTAAAATGTAAATAAAGCAAATATTGACCTGTATTTAATTCACTGATTATATAGATGTTCATAAACACTCAGACTAAATATGAGGGTTATTATATCAGAAACAGAGAAAACTGAAGAAATAGTGCTTTTTCAGTCAAATGTGTCATAAACTGAACATAAACCCAGTGTGTTCATCCACTGTCATTGATCCGACTCCATGGGTTTTACTGGTGAATCAATGTTGTAGAGGATTATTATTAAATGATTAGTTTAATTGTAATGTAAGTCCTAATGTACATGTGTAAATAATAAACTGATAATATGAGGCAGAATATTAGGAAAATGCATTTGTTTTTCTAAAGACATTTGAAGTTGTTCATGTTATTCAGATTTTTTATATTTTTTATTGAAGAAAAATAGAACATTTCCAGTTACAAAATTACAATTTACCAATTTACCTTACCTCTTTTTTTTTTTTTTTAAGTATAAACACATATCTACATTTATACATATATAAACACATATATCACTAGAAAACTTCAAAACACTTCTAAAAACTCATGTGTTTAAACTGGCTTTTGCTTAATTGTTTTAATTGTTTCTGTTTTCTTTGTTTTGGTTCAATGTGAAGCGTCTTTGAGTGTCCAAAAAACGCTATACAAGTTCGATGTATTATTATTATTATTATTATTATTATTATTATTATCATATACACATACACATACATGTACCTATACATACAAAAACAAATGAAAGAGCACTCCAATTAGAGCATAATGAAATTGACAAATAAAACCCCCTCACCCCAGAACCACCCCAGCTCATCCAGACCAGTATAAAGCAATGGTTACGTATTATAAGGTACAACAACAGGCACACATTCAATGGGGCACAAATAGGAAATAAACGTAGAAAATATGTCACTACAACCTCTCAAAGTGAATTGAATTTTCTCAAGTTTAATAAAAAAAAAACAAAAAAAACATGGCGTCTTTGAGCCAACGAGAGATGGAAGGATTTCTCAGATTTCCAATGTAACAATAGTTTTTTCTGATTTTTAAGGGGATGTCGTAGATGTCAACATTAGCGTAACGAAATTTGACTTTTGTCACTGTTATTATTTGACTGGCCCCGCCCACTGGAGATCACATTAGAGTGAATATGACCCCTGACCCCCTTTAGACCGAACACAGAACAAACCTGCTTCTTCTTCTCGTCCATCCCTCTGTGGTTATTCTTTCTTCCAGACTCGGTACACTCACATGTCCCCGCAGGTGGGATGTTCCGAACGCATCTGAAACTAACCCAGAACCAGGGCCGGGTCCGGGCCTCTGTCGACAGGATGGATGTGAACACATTACACAGCTGCAGGGAAGGGATTTAACCTCTGCAGGGCGCCTGCTCTCGCCGCCAGCGTCCTTCGAAAAGAAATGAGTCAGCCTGTAATTAAGGCTTAAGAGACACGAGGACAAAGTGATCTTGAATCAGTTCCGGTCTCCGGTTGAGCGGCTGGTGTTAAAGTGTCGGAGAGAATAATCCCGGACAGCTTCTGTGCAGAATACCACAAATCAATGCTCAGCTTTGAACCTGGGGATAATAAATTATGGAGTAAGTGCACTATAGAGGAGGAGAGGAAAAGCGATTCATCATCAAGTGTGCTTCAGAACCACAGCCTTCTGCATAATTTTGTGGTTCACACCTTAATTTGCAGAGCTGAGAAATAATTTTCGGTAAGAATGTGAAAAAGAGGAGGGAGACGAGCTGGCAAATCCAGTGTGTTTGGATGTCTTACTGTGGCCGCGGATCATTTGTTCAGTGGGAAAAGTTAAGAAACCTTCATTAATTTAGTCTTTTTGACATTTGGCTTCCCACTGAATTCACAACGGGTCACATTTTGTGCATAAGTGCTATTTTTGTAGTCGCCCTAAATGAAGAATATAGCAATGTTTTTTTGTTTTGTTTTTTTTTTACACTCATATTTCTATCTTAACGCACTGTGTTTAATGGTTTCAGATCTAAAATACGATCCAACCATCCAAGTTTTGATTAACAGCTATATTTGTTTAAAAGGCTCATATAAAATATTGATGTTCCAAACTCTTAATGGTAGGAAGACTTATGGCGCCTCCCAAAGTGTTGTGATGTAGGATGTATCCCACCTGGAGTTAACTGAATCCACACTGCAAAAAAAAACAAAAAAGGGATCTAAAAACAACATGAAATCATTAAATGTGAGGAAAAAGATGGTCAAAACAATTAAATTATCTGTCCAAGGAGCAAGATAATTTCACTTGACAAGATTTCTTGTATTAAGATTGTTAAATTTACAAAAACAAAAGCATGTCTACAGATGTATGAACGCTTAAAATAAGAAATTAAGTCTCAAAACAAACAAAATCATCTTAGTAAGAACCAGATAATTTGCATTGCATTCTCAAATCATTCCAGACCACCCATGTTGAATGTAAACAACAATCAAATATGGAGGACTGCACTCCACAATCATAAAAACATTCAGATTTTCCATTTAAGGTCATAAATTACATTCAGCCATGTCTTAAATTGATCTGATCTTT